>SEYY01018956.1:5000-27500 GCA_009176605.1 Armadillidium nasatum | reverse complement strand
AGAGAGTGTATATATTATAAATTAGGTCAAATAATTGTCACCTTATAGAGTCATAACTACATCCTCCCGCCGTTTAGCCAACGAGGCCTAGGGCCTTATTTCCCGTTGTGATGACGTATGAGGATGGGTGAACCTCCCTGTCGCGTGGAGAGACACCTGTGTAGAGGCTGCGGGGGTTGGAGATTTTATCCTCGGCAACACACACCGCCACTCCACAACCCACCTCCCCAACGAACGGCCCGCGAGGGATCTTGCGACTAGTGTCTCGGCGGCGCCACCCGCTGCTCCAGCCGCTCCTTCCCCCGCAGCGCAATTGAAGGATCATTGGCCTGGGTTAGTTGGAGCTACCGGATTGGCATACAGCCTAGGCCGGATTCCCAACAGGGATGGTCAGTCCCTGAAGGGGCGCACGGGGAGAGACTGGTACCCGAAGGTTTGGCCAGACCCCTACACCTAGTTATATTCCTATATTGCGCAAAGTGAGAGGGCACTGCTAACCCAGGGCGAGGCATCAGGGGGCACGGTCTTGTTCCCGTCCGCCTCACCCCCCGATTGGGGCCCAACTCGCCCGACACGGTGACTCTACAGCGGGGCTGATAGAGCCAAGATGCCTATAAACCGACCCCAGGGTGGCACTTGCAGCAATAATGCGGCCTCCCAGACGGGGCCGGCCGTCATCACCTCTACCCAGTACTCCTCAGCTTAGGCAAAAGGGAGTAAAGGGGAGGAGGAGGCAGGGGTCTGCACTCATAGAAATTGCACACCCGCCCCCCCCATGGGCTCTAGTGAAGCTAGACTCCGGAGACGTCCGAAGGCACTCCGAAGACCCCTGTGTCTCACTGGGGGAGCGCAGGGGGACAGGTCCCGAAGGATTCTCACCCCCCACTTCCACAAGGGTTGTTCTATTACCCGCGCTTATATACCTTATAGAGTCATAACTACATCCTCCCGCCGTTTGCCGAACGAGGCGCAAGGCCCCTTTTTATGTTCTACGAACGATCGGATGGGTGGATCTCCCTGTCGCGTAGAGAGCCACCTGTGTAGAGGCTGTGGGTCTGAAGATTTCTCAACATCGACACCACACTCCACGGCCCACCTCCCCAGCGACGGCCCGTGAGGGCTCTCCCGACTGGTGTCTCGGCGGCGCCACCCGCTGCTCCAGCCGTTCCTTCCCCCCCAGCGCAATCAACTGGTTCATTGGCCTGGGCCAGTTGGAGCTTACCGGCATGGCCTCCCGCCATACCGGATTCCCAGCGGGGGTGGTCAGTCCCCACTGGGGCGCACGGGGAGAGACTGGTACCCGAAGGCTTCCCAGACCCCTACACCTAGTTTACACACTATATTGCGCGGATGAAGGGCACCGCTCACCCAGGGCAGGGCATTCAGGGGCACGGTCTTGTTCCTGTCCGCCCCGCCCCCCGATTAGGGCCCAACTCACCCGACACGGTGACTCTACAGCGGGGCTGATAGAGCCAAGATGCCATTAAACCGACCCCAGGGTGGCACTTCACAGCAATAAATTGCGTCCTCCCAGACGGGGCCGGCCGTCAACTACCTCTACCCAGTACTCCACAGCTGTGACAAAAGGGAGTAAAGGGGAGGAGGGGCAGGACAGTCATGCAGAATGAACCATCCACCCCCCCATGGGCTCTAGTGAGGCTAGACTCCGGAGACGCCCGAAGGCACTCCGAAGACCCCTGTGTCGCACTGGGGGCGCGTGAGGGGACAGGTCCCAGGAGGATTCTCACCCCCCACTTCCACAAGGGGTATCTATTACTCTAGCGGGTAGCTAATAAGCAGGGAGGTAACTATGTTCATAGTTACTCCCGCCGTTTACCCTGACGTTTGATTGATTTTCATCGGTTTCTCATCTCTGACTATCACCTTAGGTCTAACAGTCTTGGGGAATTTTTCGATAGAACCTTCAAATCAGCTTTAACTGACAGGAACAGCGATTGACTGCTTTCTATTCCAATAGGTTTTCTTAATCAGCGTTTTATCTCCACTTACTTTAGGTATTCATTGTTTCAGATTGTTACAGGAAAAACTCCTTTGTGCCCTGCTGATCCCTTTGATTACGACCTTCAGAATAGGCAGAACTTCTAAACCCTTATGAAGATATTTATATCTGGTATGAAAAAGCGTTTGTTTCGCGTATTTCTACCTTTGCATACGCCTCAGAACATATCTTATATCCCTGAAGTTTTATAAATTTGTTTCCACATTTATTTTCTTGTCAATCGCATCAGAAGAGCTTTGGAGGCATCTAACACAAGTCATTTTTTAGTTCTCGACCGGCGCTTCAAGATTCAGCTCCCAAATCGCGTTATATCTATTGAAAGTATGAAATCAGCTTTGTTCCTGCATCCATTTTATCTGCATCGTCTGCTCATGCGCATATCTGCAACTACATCAGCAGAATCTGCAATTTACGCGCATATATATATATATATATATATATATATATATATATATATATATATATATATATATATATATATATATATATATATATATATATATTATATATATATATATATATATATATATATATATATATATATATATATATATATATATATATATATATATATATATATATATATATATATATATATATATATATATATATATATTATATATATACAGGGTGATGCACATTAATTAATGTTTGCAAACTTCGACAGACGAAAGTTGACATCATCATAAAGAAATTCCACTGAACACATATATGGTCGTAAGCCGCTCGTTTACGTGATACCGAGGGAATAATTTGGTGATGAAACATACACAATAGTTTATTACGTAGCAGGTAACAGAGGGGGGGATACCATTTACAACAGGTGTTCATAATGCAAGCATCAGGCCAGGATACATAACTCGCACCTCCTCAGTAAACTAAGGCAAGAAGCTGTGCGTGCTACCAGCGCGGGGCCCTACTACTTGTGTTCGGCCATGTTTGTTAAATCTATGGTTAAGTCAGACGTAAGTCATCCCAGTGCTGCCGTTATCACTCTGCAACAATTAACAATCGGTATACGAGAGGTGCCCATGATGACGTTACATACCATTTTTGTAATACTGTGTTCATGGCATCCCTCTTATCGTACCTGCATCGTCTTTAACTATGATGTACGGTGTACGGTGTTTGAGTCAATCTCCATGTAGTCCCCTCGATATTACGTAAAATAATATCTTACGGATACAGCCCTATATGCATTCGGTGGAATTTCATTGTGATGATGTCAACTTTCATCCGTCGAAGTTTGTAAACATCAACGTGAATCACCCTATGTATATTGAAATGGTAGAAACTATATATATCGCCTTGTTTCTAGAGTTAAATCTTCAGACAAGTTAGTCTATAATTTAGTTAAGATAAGGAGATAACAAAGAATGATTACATAATATTTTACAGCTTCTGATTCCTAATGTGTATTTGTGTGAGATAACCGATAACTAAGTGTGATAAAAACAATTTTAAAATGTGTGTGTGTGTACATGTGTGCATGTGTGTCTCACTGAACAACAAATTATCTACGAATTTGGTGCTTAAAGATTGCAGTAATAAAGTCTGTTAAGGTATGATATAAGGTGAAAATTCATGGAGTGTAACAACTGAACTGATAACGTCATAAAAATAGTTGTGAGAATACTCTTCAGAAATTTATTCGATTTCTTGGACACACACATTCTCATTTGCTGAATATAGGCATAATTTTTAAGATCTGCATCCACAAGCAGATTCTTCCTAGAAATCGCACCATTATCATTATCATTATCCACCGCATCATTATGCACACCTGCAGATGTCAAAAAAACTTCACATTCTGGTTATCATTACTTTAAAGTAATCGCTCAATAAAATTCATCAAAATTTTGCGGTGTTATATACTTTACAAATGCATGGCATACCAACATATTCCTATGGGGGTTCAGTCCCCCGTATCCTCGACCCGTAACTAGTGGAAGAATTATAAAAAATTTATATATATATATATATATATATATATATATATATATATATATATATATATATATATATATATATATATATATATATATATATATATATATATATATATATATATATATATATATATATATATATATATATATATTTTTATTTTTTTTTTTTTTTTTTTTTTCTTTTTTTTTTCGGGGGGGGGGGGGATTCTCTGAAAGGCAGACACCCCTAAGACAAAAAACATTTATGTGACTGCCAAACTTAAACGATTAAAACCCCAACTAGTCAATATATTATTTTAGCCTAAAAAGTAAATATAAAAACAAACTTGAAAACCAAATGTTACTCACGATAAACATAGTATAAGGTTTATGAACTGCTATTTACTTACTGATCTTCAAAAGAATTTGTAGATGTGCCTTTTTAGAGTGAAAGGCTAATTTTTTTTTTTTTTTGTTTTGTTTTTAGATTAATTGAATATCAATGGCCTTTTTAATAGGTCTTCATATTCGAAACAAAGGAATGAAACATCCCAACTCCTAAACTGAAGACATAGAACTTTCTAGCATGTTAAATGAGGTAAAAAGTTAAATATAAATTTAAAAGAGAGAACCTAACAAATTTGCCTTACTTCTAATATTCAAATATTGAAAAAAAAAATCTAGGGCAGACTTTGTTTAAAGTTAAAACTAGATCACCCCATTCTTCTTTCAGAGTCTAAAATTCCACTCTCAAACATTCAAATACGAAAAAAATAAAAATAAAAATAATATACCTCTTTTAGAGTTTAATAATTTACATAAACAAGAAATTCTGGAAGATATTCACTTCAATCATGGTGGACAGCAGCGAGTTTTACAGATCTACTTTACATTTTTACTTAGTATTTACAAAGTACAAGTAAAATCTTCATCTTTCAAAATAGATGTTGCCATCCAACAGAAGATATACTAATTTTGGAGATATTTTGAATATACCATAGTTATAGCTGTCTACTTGAAAGCAAATATAAAAAGATCCTAATATCCTCCCAACGACAGCAATTTAAATTTAGGAAAATTCACAAGTTAAAGTCAAGACCAATCCAGCATAACATGCTATTAATTTTACTATGCATTTCTTTATACACTTAAATTAAATATCTTATTTAAATGTTAAAATAAGCCTACATCTATCTTAAAACTAAATACTACATTTAACTTAAATCCAAAAGCCAAGTTAATATATATTTTTTTCGCAAGTCATCCAAATTTTCTTTCAGGAATTTCCTGAATCTGACAGCAGCTTTTTTACACAGGTCTTTTCACAGAGTCTTGATTATAACCATTTTGCTGTTTAGCAACTGCTGGAGCAGGGACAACTTCTTCAGAAGAAGAATTATCAATTACTTCCTTTACTCATTCTGACTCACCCCAGGGTGTGCTATGGATAGCTCCATATGGTAAAGGTTGCAAATTGTGTGGTGTGTCACTTTGCCATTACTTTGCGTTACCTTGACAGACCTAATCACATTGTCATATCCTACGACTACCTCCATGAACTTTCCTAGCAATCAAAAGGGGTCTAGGTTTATTGGGTAATTTCATAACAACAACATCACTACGCTTTATACGATTAGTCCAAGAGATCTGATACAAATCTCTGCTGTATTCTCAGAGATTAATAAATAAAAAATACACTTCATACCATGACCTTCTAAATTCTTTAAAAGTAATAAGTTGTTGATCCAGACTTTCAAGGACATCTTTCCTATTCATTACCCTCCAGGGATCCTCCACTATGTTCCTATATGACCAAAGCAGAATTATTATGCATTTTCCAAAAGAATTGGGTGAAATGACATTCAAATCATTTTCAGAAGATCTATAGGTAAGAGGTCTGAAGTCTATAGCATCTTGTATAGAAGAAAAAGTGGTCAAAAATTCAAAATAAGAAAGGATTTTAGTTTGTACTGTTTTATATAAATAGGTTTTAACAGTAAGGATCAATTTTCCCCAAGTCGCCTCTATGAATGCCAATAAAGAGAAATTAATGTGATTAATGGTGCAACTGAGTAATATAATAACAAAATTCTTGGTAACATAAAACATCACTAAAGATAACTCCTACTTTTGCAAATGCACGTGCATTATCATAGTATAAGTGAGAGGGGATAGTGTTTCTGTTACAAAACCTTTGAAAAGCAAGAAAGAAATTTTCAGGGGATATATCAGGAACATTGTTCCATATGAACGGCCAAAATACTTAAACAAATAAAAAGTAAGATATATATTTTGGGTTCATTTCCACATTCTGTGTCCTTAATGACAGAATACTCATCTACTCGAAGACAATTACAGGAGAAAATGAGGGTTAATATAAATTAAAATAAAATATAATAACAATGACCGATTAATATATAAATATAATAGCAATAACCGACGTTTCATCCTGGGACGGGAAATAATAGCTAGTGTCCACGTAGACCCCAAAAAAATTCAAATGTTCAATGATACCATTTTGAGTATTATTCTTAGTTTATCGGATATTTTTTTAAATATTTTGTACACATTACAAAATTCACAAATGTAAAATAAACAATTAAGTATATTTCCAATAACATATATATATATATATATATATATATATATATATATATATATATATATATATATATATATATATATATATATATATATATATATATATATATATATATATATATATATATATATATATATATATATATATATATATGCTCTCTTTCTTTACAGTTTATCATCGCTCACGGGCTGAGCCCTTTTCTAGGAGGAGGCAGAAATATAAAATAAAAGAAGATCCACTCATTCCAGCATAATGCAAATTCTCAGGTGAGCTCAGACAGAGGCCTTAAAGAGAAGAAGATTAAATGCAGCAGGAAAAACAGATGATGGCAGAGAGTTTCACAAAACAGAAGTGGCTGGAAAGGAGGCACCACAACGGACAACGGGTTGATACATTCACAAAAAATTTTTTGCGAAAGCTTGGCACACCTTGTGCTGTGAAGGAGACTCAATGGTGGTGGAATGTGAAAAGTCAATTCCCTCGAGCAACTGCCTTTGTAGTACTTATAGAAAAGAGATAACGTCATGCAGCAGAGACAGGGGGTCAAGCGAGTTTGAAAGAAGACGACAGTTTATTAATCTTTTAGCCTTAGACTCAACTATGTCCAAAAGAAAGGTGGAACCGGAGCCCCCAAATGTGAGAACAGTTCTACATACAAGGGCGGATGAAACCATTTATAACTGGAGCTTTTACTTTTAATTCCCAGCTTCTTTGAAGACGCCCCAGCAACCAATTTGATATGAGATTTCCAAGAAAGTTTATGGTTTATATTCAGGCCAAGAATGTTAATGTTGTTTACATGTAAGACGGGAGAGCTGTCGAAGGAGATGGGAAAGTTGAGAGGTGTTTTTGAAAGAGAGAGAGATGTGAAGAAATTGATTATATATATATATATATATATATATATATATATATATATATATATATATATATATATATATATATATATATATATATATATATATATATATATATATATATATATATATATATATATATATATATATATATTGGTACAGCGAAGTATCCCACGAAAATCAAATGGGGTGTTCCACTATCAAAATTCTTTAAGGATTTTGAAGATTACTAAAGCGAAGTGTCTCATGAATCGTGTCCCACGAGTTTTGCTGCAGTAATTTCTTGAATGTTCACGTGATGTAAACAATAGTAATAACAACAAAGCGATTCGAGGTTCGACACAAACTTTGGTTCTACATTCATTATTCATCTAATTCAGCCATTTTATAATTAATATACAATTTAGTTTGTTAAATAATAAATTCAAAGTTATATACTTTTATCCAAACTAAAAATAAACCTCAAGTAATCAAGGAAATTGAATTAAGTAAAAAGAGGAGTAACAATATAGTTAAAATAGGCTAATCTAATAGACATCGGGTCTATTTTAGCTGTTAGATAATTATGTATAATTATCTTGGAATGTTATTGGAAATTATCAATTACGCCAAAACTCCTGAGAGGTATAAAATGAAGTTTTGTGACTGCTCACCTAAGAATTAATCCTAATATACAAAGATATAACCTAAAATTAAATGCAATTAATAAAAAATAGTACAAAATAATAAAAACTCACCATCAAAATATCTTCCAATAATTCAAATAAAGGGGAACTTTGGGATTTACCATTTCCAAGATAATTATCTTTGGATAAAAGCTTTTAGTAAAAGCTATTAATGTAGGATATTCTTATAAACAGGGAAATTTATCAAATGTAGTACTTAACATTTTCTTACCCAAATAGCAAGAATCCTCAAACTCCGCAAAAAAAATTTAGGGCCTTAATTGTTTTAAAATAGAAAATGTCAAGTCATAACAAAAAATTCAAAGTTTAAAAGTAATTCTCCATTTCAACCCGAACAATAATCAAAATGGCAATCTAAAAGTAATAAAAAAGGATCAAGTTAGGAGTCTAAGGTAAGGAGCTAATTTCTCTTACAGAATTCTACAGCTCCAACCTTAGGATAAAAGTATAAATATTTTGCTACCATAAGGCTAAATAATTTAAAATATAAAATTGGTACTCATCCTTTGAACGACAATTCCTGGACGATGAGAATTAAGTTCAAAAATAGTAAAAGGCAAGTAATCTCGTGGACTAAAATAAAGTTCCTTCTTATATTAAGTGTTGTCATTCTAAAGATTTTTCTTAGTATAGCGGATATTTTTAAAATATAATATAGTATAAAATTCACCAATACAAATCAAACAATAATTAAGGGAATGGGATAATTTATAATAGCTACAGCGAAGTGTCCCACGAAAATTGAAGAATCAGTTAAATATTTTTGCTGCTGCTGACTTAAGCGTGACATCATGTTTGATTTCGTGGAACCATAGACTTCGTGGAAAACACCCAAAGATACAAATTTCTAGACGGTGTGTTCCATGCATAGACTTTAACTACATAGACAGCGCATTCTCATTGAAACTATGTAATTTTAAACAAAAGTTGCTATAGAATAAGTGCTAGATTCGCAAGAAAAATTGCACTTCCGCACACCAAAAATTTAACATAGAAAACATAGGGAAAGGAATTTTTGTTAATGTTTATTTCCGTATTTATAAGGAAATTGCATTGGTTTTGTTTTTAACGTATTCATAATAATTTTATTTATTTTACTAAATGGCAAAATAGACAATAAAACTTTAAAATATTCTGAAATTTATAAATTTTATAAATAATTATGCCATTTTAGGGCGTCATCTTTAATGAAATAAACAAGAATATAAAATTACATATAACTGACTCGAGATTTGTATGTTTTTTGATCTTTTTTATTGGAGTTATTTAATATATATATATATATATATATATATATATATATATATATATATATATATATATATATATATATATATATATATATATATATATATATATATATATATATATATATATATAAATTTTCAGTTCAATAATAATAATAATAAACTAAACAAAATAATGAATCAGGCCCGGTCCATACGGCTTCGGAAAAGAAAGTTCAATTTGGCTCACTTTTTGAATCTAGCGCGTTGTCTAACCTACGAAATCGAGCGTGACGTCACGCTTAAGCCAGCTGCAGCGAGCAGAATCTTGATTTTCGTGGGACACTTTGCTGTAGCAATAGTCAGCTGATATATATAAACAAATGTAAATATATTTTAAAATCTAATTTAATCAGTTTAATTAATTTAAGCAATGACACTTTAATTAATATCGTTTAGGCTATATGCAGGAATAAAAGATATTGCAAGAGTCAAACGAATATTTAAAAAGACGGCGTATTCATGACTCTTTTTAAAGGCAATGTGTTTAGGCAATTTTAAGTACCACAGGTCTGGAAGGACGGTATATCTCCCATGTATCTCCTCGTTGGTGAGGTCCGCTCCCAAAAACAAAAACAAAAAAAAAAAAAAAAAAAAATTCACTCTCCAAATGTTTGTCCCTTTCATATTTTTCTCAAGATTTTTTAAGACATTTAACTGTAAAATTGTATTCTATAGTTGTAGAAATCTTATATAAGGCATATTACATATGCAAGCCATTAAATTTTTATCATAGCTAGGTTGTTAGTTGGACAGTGAACCTAAGTACCTTGAAAAAAAAAAATGGTAATACTTCAGTGTAGGCCTGAATTTTTTTTCTACCCAACCTAATTACAAAAATGAAATATGATTATATATATATATATATATATATATATATATATATATATATATATATATATATATATATATATATATATATATATATAGGCTTAGGTGGAGATTGTTTCTGAGTTTCGATATTTTTTATATCGATATTTTTTTGTCGATTTTTATTTTGATCGATATTTTCCTGCCTATAATTAGCCCTAGGCTACTATGTCGTGCAAACGTTCTTGTGTACGTTAGGTCTCTTTTACGGCAAATTCTTGTGTAGGTTAGGCCTCTTTTTACGGCAATTTCGGTAGTTCAGGTTATGATAAGTCGAATTAGGTTCTGCTAGAAAAGTAAGTAATAATAATTGTGTCTTATGTCTAGTAATAGTACCTCGTACCTCTGACAACTCTCTTGTTTACGATAGGCTTCTCCGATATTTTTGATTTTCGATATTTTTTAATAATCGAAACTCAGAAACAATCTCCACCTTTACCATATATATATATATATATATATATATATATATATATATATATATATATATATATATATATATATATATATATATATATATATATATCAGCGATTGATAATAATTTTGTGAGAAAAAAAATAAAAAAAATAATTTAAAACTAATGAAAATTATTTTTCTTCAACATGTCACAAGATCTTTTAATACGGCAAAATGACGTAGTCCTATAAAGGTTGTCAGTGCTTTTATGTTAATGGGTTGCCTATAATTTTTTTTTACTTCCCCATTAAAAAAATTTTTTTTTTTTTTAATTAAATATATATATATATATATATATATATATATATATATATATATATATATATATATATATATATATATATATATATATATATATATATATATATATACCGTATATATATATATATATATAGAGAGAGAGAGAGAGAGATAAGAATAAGTAAAAATTTTATCACCACCACTCATGGGTCGGGGGGTAGGAGGACAGAGTCCCCTGTAGACAAATGATTGTGTGCTATGCATTTATAATTTCATTGCTGTACTGAAATAATGCATATTATAATACAAGTTGCAAATGCATGGCACATGAACGTTTGTCTACAGGGGGCTCTGCCCCCATACCCCCCAACCTGTGAGTGGTGGTGATAAAATTTTCACTTACATCTCTCTCTCTCTCTCTCTCTCTCTCTCTCTCTCTCTCTCTCTCTCTCTCTCTCTCTCTCTCTCTCTCTCTCTCTCTCTCTCTCTCTCTCTCTCTCTCTCTCTCTCTCTCTCTCTCTCTCTCTCTCTCTCTCTCTCTCTCTCTCTCTCTCTCTCTCTCTCTCTCTCTCTCTCTCTCTCTCTCTCTCTCTCTCTCTCTCTCTCTCTCTCTCTCTCTCTCTCTCTCTCTCTCTCTCTCTCTCTCTCTCTCTCTCTCTCTCTCTCTCTCTCTCTCTCTCTCTCTCTCTCTCTCTCTCTCTCTCTCTCTCTCTCTCTCTCTCTCTCTCTCTCTCTCTCTCTCTCTCTCTCTCTCTCTCTCTCTCTCTCTCTCTCTCTCTCTCTCTCTCTCTCTCTCTCTCTCTCTCTCTCTCTCTCTCTCTCTCTCTCTCTCTCATATATTTTACAAATTTTAACTATTATTTTTATTTTTAGCTACAACATTTTAAAATATAGCAACTTGTCAATATATTCAAAGGAGAGTTTTATAATTTCGCAGATGATATTCTGATGTCATAATTATTCCTATTATTTTAAACTTTTTTTTTTTTTTTAATTTGTGTTATTTTTTTCTTACAAAATAATTTGGCATTCGTTGATTAACCAAAAAAACAAACAAACATATCATTTCCTTTTTGTAGTTATGCTGAGAAGAAAAAAGAAAAAAACAGGCCCCCTACACTAAAGTATTACCAAAAATATTTAAGTCTACTGAAGCTTAAATGTAGCAGATGGTTTACTAGTCTTTAAGCCTAAGACTTAACCCTATCCAAAAGAAAGATAGGTACAAATGTGGAGAAGATCCTTATATTGTTAGGGTAACTTTTAAAAGGAAAAAATTCCTATAACCTGAACAGAACCACCATCATATTTAAGACCACTTTAGCAACTATTGTGATATGAGGTTTCCAAGATAACTTTTTTTATGTTCAGACAAAGAATATTTATGTTTATTTACAAGTTAGAAGGGAGAGCTGCCAAGGGTGATAAGAAGGTTAGGAGGTGGCTTAGAGAGAGAAATGTTAAAAAGCTGAGTTTTTAAAGAGTTAAATTTCTTACCTATCCAGATTGGTAAGAAAATCAGGAAGTTGAAGATGAGAAGTAACTTTAAGTAAAAGAGAGAGAATATTTGAAATGAGTAGAAGAATGGAGCAGAGAGTTATCAGTATGAGAATGAATAAAGAAATGCAGCTGAGGAGGTTGTTTATGAAAAATAGAAGTAGGGTAAGAGAAATAATAGGGGGAAAAAAAGTTGTACCATTAATAAGTAGTGATATGGAGATATTTCAGAGAAAACTATACATGAGCAAGCAAAGAAGAGGGAACCCAAAGGAAGGTAGCTTAGAGAGTAGTTACACATGTACCCAATTAAAAGTGACCATAGCTCCCACTTTTTAAGCTGACTCCAAAGCATATATTTATTTTTTTATTTATTTATTTATTGGTAATGCACTTGAAAAACACATCACTGGTTGGAGACCTGAGTCTCTTGAGATGGAATATATATATATATATATATATATATATATATATATATATATATATATATATATATATATATATATATATATATATATATATAATATATATATATATATATATATATATAATATATATATATATATATATCAATAAAATTAAGTGAAATTCAGAAGTCCCAAAAACTATTAATACATAAGCTTACACAAGATATAGAAACAAAGTGGAACTTAACATACTAAATGTTACAAGTCACATAGACTATTAGAACAGGAAACTGTTATTTTTTTTTATTCTTAAATTCTAAGAACAACTTACAGTATGCCATGCCTTAGCTGAGTGAATAGATCTAAAAAAGCTAAATGCCATCAAAACGCTGCAAACTTTCACCAGCAAGGAAGTTTTCTATAATATCCATTAAAATATTTGAAGCTTATGCAGCATATTTTGGCATGTTAGTTAGGGATTAAGTAAAATCCATGATACCTCATGTTGCTTGTGAATATGGCAAAAAAATTTTGGAAGGTAGGACAATTGTTGTTCATATGAAATGAATAAATAATAATATAAAGTAAATGTAAGTTAAATAATTTTTTTTTGCTGCAGGATGGTTTAGTAGGGAAAAGATAGCCATTAAGTTTACCATTCCAAGAATTTGGCATGAGCCCATGAACCACTCAACCAACTGTTGATTCTGCATTGTGGATCCATCCGACGAAGAGCTCGCAAAAATGTACCCCCCATTTAGCTACCCAGACCTTCCACCTTCAATTGCACCAGTACCACACAATGCAGATCTTTATGTACCTATTCTATCAAAAAGAGCTCACATATCCTCAGAGAGTAACAATTCAGAGGCTGAAAAACTTCATTGAGAATATAGACTAAAATACCAGAGATGCAGGTGATGGAAAGAATCCACACACACACACACACACACTATATATATATATATATATATATATATATATATATATATATATATATATATATATATATATATATATTATATATATATATATATATATATATATATATATATATATATATATATATATATATACACACACAGGTATACCTCTCATACTATGGCTAATTGGTTCTGGCAAATTCCTGTACTATTTGAAACCACTATTCGAGGAATGTAAGCTATAGGAAAAATGATAATTGGTTCTAATTATTTTTTTTGTCAGCATTTTTTTCGATTATTGATGTCTGTATTAATGATGATTTCCATGCTTGAAATGAATAATAAAAGGATATGAATGAATAATAAAATGAGAAATAAATTTAACAGCTTTTATTAATGTACTATTGAACAAAAAATTGTTTAAACTGTTTAAAGATTTTATTTTTTATTATGAAAAAATTCAAATATTGAAGTTTGCATTGGTTTCTTCTTTGGCTTCTTCTCTTCATACAAAAAAAGGGTGATCATAATTTTAAAAAATTTAAAATCATAAATAAAATAACTTAAATGTAGCCTGGCTAGATGAATAATGAATTGTAAACAATGTGTGTCTAGTACAGTTATCCTAAAATACAGGCTTTGAGCTGGAAGTATGCTTATGTTTTTCACTTATTATTATAAAAAAATTACAAATTTTAAAATTAAAAATCTAAACTATAGTGAAACTGCAAATCAAAACCATACTATGTGAAGTATATAATATATATATATATATATATATATATATATATATATATATATATATATATATATATATATATATATATATATATATATATATATATATATATATATATATATATATATATATATATATTATATATATATATATATATATATATTATATATTAGTGATGGCATACTCATTGATGAGGATGTTCGGCATCTCATCAAAATTAACATAATTTTTTGGGAAGTGCGGATGCAGATGTTGAATTTTTGAAAGTATGAATGTTGAATTTTCTAAAGCGCGGATTCGGATGCGCATGTTGAATTTCTGTCAAGTGCAAGTGCGGATGCTGAAATTTTCGAAAAGTGCAGATGCGGATGTTGAATTTTCGAAAGTGAGGATGCTAATTTCGAATTTTTCAAATGTGGATGTTGAATTTTCGAAAGTGAGAATGCAGATGTTGAATTTTCGAAAATGCGGATGAGGATGTTAATTTTGATGAGATGCTCCGCGGATGCCGAACATCCTCATCAATGAGGATGCCATCACTATATATATATATATATATATATATATATAATATATATATATATATATATATATATATATATATATATATATATATATATATATATATATATATATATATATATATATATATATATATATATATATATATATATATAGACCAACTGGGGCTGGAACTTGGCCAGGGCTCTAGCTGGGGTTGCCAAAATTTTGTAAAGATGTGTTAAAAGCTCTGAAATTTTAGGTTAAAATAATTAGATATAAATTTAATTGAGGTTTATTTAATTATAAGGAAGGAGTAGAATAGTCAACATTCACTTAAATTAATTATATGCACTTTCTCAAAAAAAAAAAAAAAATTCAGAAAATTACAGATTTTGTACAGTAAAAGTTTAAAAAAAGTACAAAAATTAAAAAAAAAAATTTTTTATGATTCACAATAGTGATTTAATAGGTTTACCTAGGTAAAACCCTAAGGTAAAGTTTGAAAAAATGGAAGATATAAAATTATCAATATAACCTGTTTTTATACATATTGTTATTTTATTGCTATGTATCATTTAGCTGCATTATTTCAAAATTATTATTTTGTTTATACTTTCAGTCAATATGGCAAAAAGATCAGCTTCAGCAGTATGGGAGTACTTTACAACGTTTCAGGATAGGCTTCAAATTGCTAAATGTAACATCTTCAGTCAAGAAATTAGAAGAGGATCTCTGTGTGCTCCAAGTAAAAATATTTCAACCAAATCTTTATGGGGGCATCTAAAATCAGAACACAAAGATGAACATTCACTAGCAGAAATGGAGTGGTCACAAAAAACAGAAAAGAAAAAGAAAAAATCTTAATTTTCATATATTTTGTATGAAATTTTTTTTTTATTTGACTGAGCTGAAATTTTCAGGGTATTTGTGTTTTACCCCAAAGTTCTAAGTTGATTTCAAGGTTTTTTCTGAGTCTATAACTGTTTAAAAGTTATTTGGACCCAAAGTTGAAAAAAATGAATAGCGGGGGTCAAACCACTGGTCCACATGAGCTGAAAATTTAACTATATAATCTTAGTCCCAATTTCTTGCATTAGTGGAAACAGATTTTTGATATCACGCCTAGAAAAAAAGTTATAAGCACAAAAAATTTTTTTGAAAAAAAAAAAAAAAAAAAAAAAAAAAAAAAAATTTTTTATTTTAATTTTTTTTTTAAAAAAAAGTTTTTAACGTTTTTACGAGAGATTAACAGTTTAGTAGTTATTGCACGAGTTTAAAATGGGTATTTTTAAATCTACGGTGAGGCCATTTGGAATTTTTTTTGAAATTTGGTCAAAAAATGGAATTTTTTGAAGGCTATATCTCGAAATCAACGAATTGCATCGAATAAAGTATAGAGAGGAATTTGTAACCCCATCTCTCCTCTATACACTCACCAAAAATAAGAAATGTTATAGTTGTAGTTTTTTTTTTTTTTTTTTTTTGTCTGAAATGTTGGTTTAAAAAAAAAAACAAATAAATAAAATATTTTTTGGTAGTTGGTCAGTTTTCTATAACTCTGGGAGCAAAAGTCTGTTAGAATCTTTTGTTACCCATAGAATTCTAAATATGTAGTCCAAATTTCAGATCATTCCGAAAAGTGGTTTGGTCCCACCATTCATTTGAAAAGGGGTCAATTTTCCACAAAAACTTTTTAACCATTATAGACTCGGAAAAACACTAGATATGGACTTTTTTCATCAGGAAAAAAGCTATATACACTGAAAATTTCAGGAGAATTAGACTATTCCCTTAAGTATAATTTCCCATTTAAACCCCGGCAGGCAAACCCCGGTTTTCCTTGATTTTTAGCTGGGGCCAGGGCCCCGATTGGTCCATATATATATATATATATATATATATATATATATATATATATATATATATATATATATATATATATATATATATATATATATATATATATATATATATATATATATATATATATATATATATTTTATGAATGGATTTTTATACTACCCCCCTCTTTAAGTTCAGAGTTTTCAGGTTTCATTTTATTTTTAACTTACATTTTTTCTAATAATTAATAGGTTTAAAAGAGCAATTTAAATTTCTTCTCATTGTTCAAGTCTCAAAGAATACAAGTTTACATAGCATTTTTTATTTTTTATTTTCCAGAAAATAAATGTTATTTATACAAATTTATTTTTTTTTATTTGCCTTCTTTCCTGCAAGGTAATAGAAGTTCAATTTTATTATTTAAAAAGTAATTAAAGCTACTCAGAACTCTGGTCGGAGAGCCTTAGTATTGTAAAAAGGTAGGATCTCCACCCTTGGTGGAGCCAGAGTTCCAGGGCATCATTATAATATATATATATATATATATATATATATATATATATATATATATATATATATATATATATATATATATATATATATATATATATATATATATATATATATATATATATATATATTATATATATACACACAAATTGAACCATGGATTTTAGGGGAGAAAAAGATTTAGTTGAAGAGGAAAGAACCTGGTCATCACTGCTCTCACTTTTTCAGCAGACTCCAATATATATATATATATATATATATATATATATATATTATATATATATATATATATATATATATATATATATATATATATATATATATATATATATATATATATATATATATATATATATATATATTAATATATATATATATATTTATTTATTTATTTATTTAATTTTTCAGGAATATATAGTTTCACCTTATGTTACTTTGTTTTATTTCAAATTTCTGTAATGTCTTTTCTAAGGGAACTAAATATGAAAATTTGTTTACCAGTCCATCAGTTATTAAAAGCTGTAGTAATACTACTGATAATGTGTAGTTATACCTCCAAAAATATTTGTCTTGCCAACGAAGTAAGTCAGTCATTAAATTTTTAGTATAAAAGGAATCATTATTTAGTGATTCTGTTGTTTAAGATGTTCTCTATTAAACATTGTTTTATTAGTACAGTATAGTAAATTTTCTCATTATTGGTTAAAAGAGTGGTATATTTATCATTATATTGAATTTAATGCCTATCAATATGCTTTTAAACAGATGTAATGAAAATCAAAACTTTTATATAAAATTAAAATTCTAGATTTAATGACGAGAATTAGGATTGAATATTTTCCTTAATGAAACTGCTTTATAAATTGCATAGCAAGTGATTTGGAAATTCAAATTCTTCACTTCCATAAAATTTTATCATCAATAAATATAAGACTAGTTGAAACAATAAAGTTGAATTTCACTCTTAAATTATTTTTATGTAACACTTGTAAGCCGTAGTTTCGTCACAGACATTCACAGTTGTCATATTTTGTATATCAAATAAAGATTGTTTGTTGCTTTATGTTTTTTTAAGCATTTGTATGTTTTTTTTTTTATAGTATATTTGGAAAGCTGTTAAGGCATTAAATTCTCATTGTGTTTTTAGCTCAAAACCTTTAATTTGTTTTTGTATATTATTAGTTCAAATAGTTTCTTAGTAAATGTACAATAATTAGCATTGGTTGTATCATATAATTTTCCATGTGGTTTCTGATTTAATGCTTTATAATATATATAATTCTTATAGCATTTTATCTTTGTCTGATATTTTTTCTTCCTGAAGAGCATTATAATATTTCAACTGCTTAGTTATATTATGTTTTATTGTGCCATTTTCTGTATACATTTAATGTTTTAAGTACTTTTGACTGTAAACTAACTAATGACTGTTTTAAAATTGTTAATGGCCAAATTTTTATTACATTTGGAAAGTATTGCTTTTTTCAGATAAGTTCTGGCAAATTTACTCTTGGAATATTTTTCTTTTTTGAGAATTCAAATACATTTCCTTTAGTTTTAATTTGAACTATCATCCTGTGTTGACTCTGCTATTTTTTGTAATTAAGAAGAACAATCTTATTTGTCCACTTTTATTTGAACCGTATCTTTTATGAGTGGCTAAAGGACTTTTTTTTCAGATTAATTTCACTGTTAATCCAAATTGCTCAATCGACTGTGATAAACCCTGGCTAATTTATGGCAAAAATGAAGGTGAAAATAATACCGTCCATTATCTTTGGAGTGCAATGGAATTGCCGTCATTTGTTATAGCAGTATCTGTTCCAGAAGCTGAAATTCAAGTTAACTGGACTGAATTACAGGAAGGAAAACCTGGAGCTATTTACTTCAGCAAAGTCCCAGAGAACACTTTTGGAATTTCTTTTCAGACAGTAAGCAATTATTACCGTTTTATTATTATTATTATCACTATTAATAATAATAATGTTAATTATTATTATTGTTATTTTGCAGTTGATTCTTTTTAATGACAGAAATGACACCGGAAAAATTGATAACATTCCTGAAGAAGAAAAAAAGTATGCATCATTGTCAGATTTTGAATGGAATGTCAGTCCTTCTGAAAATGTAACAGGTCAAACTAAATTCACCTTTTCTTCAACTATTTATAAGGGCAGGAAAATGGCTAATGATTCTAAAATTTCCTTTTCGGTAAATTCAATATATTAACTAAAATTTATATTTTTTCTTTTTTAAATATCATACAATTTTATTTTATTTTATTTATTTTTTTATTATTAATTTATTTATTTATTTATTTATTTATTTATTTTTTTTTTGTCATCTTGACCAATGACTTAAAAGATAAACTAAGTTTCTCAGTACCCATATTTTTTTATATATATATATATATATATATATATATATATATATATATATATATATATATATATAATATATATATATATATATATATATATATATATATATATATATATATATATATATATATATATATATATATATATATATATATATATATATATATATATATATATATAATATTTTGTAGGACAAACTAGAAAAAATATTGTGTGGAATTATGTGAAAAAGATATTTAAACTTTAGCAAAAGAGATACTACATACTAGTATAATTTAGTATCAAAAAGTGAATAGCTTAGGCATGCTTTTTCTGATTATGAAAATTCTTACCTGAATAATATATATCATCAACATTTACAGTTGAGGGTATGAAAAGGGATTTTCCCTTATAAAATTTGATGTAGAAAACTCTTGACTTTTTATTTCTATATATAATAATTTTGTTTACTCTATTTTACTCTAGTTTGTTCATTAAATCAGATGTATGCCTACCATTTGTTACAATATGTAATGTTTTGATTGGTCTCAAAGCGGAACCAAGTTTTGTTAATTTCCAAAATTCTTTTTATCCATCCATTAACTTTTAATAAATACGTCCCCGATTTTATTCCTTTATACTCATGTAGACTAATATTTTATAAATCTTTGTGTAGTCTACTGATAATTACTTACTCCCCAACAAGATTCAGCTCTACTTTAAGAGTATTTGCCATTTAAAGAATTATATGTTGACTAAATTGAAATCATTAGTATGATTTGTTAGTTTTAATAAAGCTAGAATGATCTCATTCTTAAAAGCTATTAGTTAAATATGTAGAACTTTACCTATCATTAATTTTTATTTTGGCAACTATTTTAGTTAATTGTTTTATCTTTTTTAGTCCTGTTTATGGATTTAAGGTTTAAATCAAGATATTTGTACTTTAGTTTTATTTTTCTTCATATGTTCTAACATATTTAGACAATCCCTAAAATTGAATTTGTAATTAATTTTTAGGTTGTTGCTTACGACGAAAATGGAAGAGGAGAATCATTACCTCATTTGATAACAAAACCTTCTTCTTTTCAAATTGAAATAGCTTTGAATCACCTTTTCATTGATTTTAATACCTACGATAGCCATGGGTAATTATATATATATATATATATATATATATATATATATATATATATATATATATATATATATATATATATATATATATATATATATATATATATATATATATATATATATATATATATATATATATATAGACAAAAAGAACACTATAACCGTGTTTTGTTTTATACAATTAAAACCCCACAGGAAAATTAAAACACAAATTTTTAAAAAAGAGCGAGGCTTTCGAAGGAACAACCGTCCTTCCTCATTCAGGCTCAAGTTTAATACAAAAAAATTAAAAAGGTGGGTATAAAAATCCTTAAAGGTAGTTGGTTAATTAAATGAAGTTGTTAAGATTTTTAATAAAAAATTGAAAATTTTGAAAAATTTTTAACGATATTATTTGTAAAATCATCAAGTAAAAAATTATTATTATTATTACCATGAATATTAAAATTGTTAACATACTTCTATGGTTTACCAAAGATAAAGATAACATACCTCTTCGACCTATTATAAGTAATATTAATTGCATTACATTTAACTTGGCAAAATGGATTGCAAAATCTCTTTCCCCCCTAATTGGTTGCATTTCATCCGCACATCTTAAAAATTCCTCAGATTTTATTGAAAAAGTGAAACACGTTGAATTGCGTAACAAGAGATTTATGAGTTTTGATGTGGTTTCTTTGTTTACGAGTGTTCCTGTTCCACTCACCATTGCATGGTTGAAAGAATATTTAGAGTCCTCTGATTTTACTTTACCCTTGAATATTGATGTGTTTTTACAATTGATAGATCTTTGTTTGTCTCAGTCTTATTTTACTTTTAATGGTGAATTTTACATCCAAGTCGCTGGCTTAAGTATGGGTTCTCCACTTTCTCCTGTTTTATCAAATATTTTTATGGAGATTTTTGAAAGAAAATTTCTCCCGAATATTTTAAGTTTTGATCACCTATGGCTTAGATATGTTGATGACGTTTTTGTCCTAATTCCTGATTATGTTGATCCACTTGTAATCTTGACGGAATTAAATAACTGTGTTCCACAAATAAAATTTACTTTTGAACTTGAACAGAACAATAGTCTCCCATTTTTGGATGTCTTGTTGACTAGGAAAGTTTTCATTGATAATAGTTCTGAAAATTTTGTTTTTAATGTTTATAGGAAGGACACACATATTGACAGTTATGTACATTGGTTTTCATGCCATGAAAAACATGTAAAATTAGGTATATTAAAAGGTTTCTTTTTGAGAGCACATAGACTTTGCAGCCCTATATTTTTGAATGAAGAAATTACTCATATTAAAACAGCTTTTAAGAATTTAGGTTATCCATCTCAATTTATAAACAAGGCATTATCGTCCACCAAAAGAAAATTACGGGATTTAGATGTATAAAGATGTGAGTTGACCTCTACCTTTGATGGGGATGTTGTAAATATAGACAGAAATGAAAATATAATTGGTGATAATGCTAGAGATGTAGTTTTTAACCGTCCAAAAAAATTTGATATTAAAAATAAATGTATTTTAAGTGTTCCTATCGAAACCGAAAATTTAAAGAATTTTATACCAGAAGAATTTTTAATTGTTTCAAGTGTCCCAAACAATATAAAGAATTTCTTTCATAAACCAAAAA
>SEYY01018956.1:0-2500 GCA_009176605.1 Armadillidium nasatum | reverse complement strand
ATATTTTATTTTAAATATTAAAGCACAAATAAAACCCGTACCAAATTTATTCAAAGTATTCTTAAAACATGTATATTCAATGTTGGTTCCACCCGATCCCTTTTCAAAATTCACTTAACTGAAAAATACCTCACGGGAAATGGGGAAACTAGGAGGAGGACGCGTGTTCAGGATCTACTTAGTGTTTTATATGGAAGAATGATCATAGTGGTTAAGTCTGGAGTCAGAGAGTGAGATGGAGAAAGAACGAAACTGTGGATTGAAT
Source organism: Armadillidium nasatum (assembly GCA_009176605.1). NCBI lineage: Eukaryota > Metazoa > Arthropoda > Malacostraca > Isopoda > Armadillidiidae > Armadillidium > Armadillidium nasatum. Next base: position 2,235 of record SEYY01018956.1, on the reverse strand, counting down.
GGTCGCACAAATTCTAAGTCAGGAGAGAAAGTATGCGCTTAGAAAATTCGGAAGAACGAGCTCTGTTGTAATAGCGATAGTATAAAAAGAGTGACGCGACAGTAATCTTCAGGAAAGATATTGGAGAGAGTCGGTGTTAGTAAGAGAGTTAATTAGGCAAAAATTTAATTCCATCTTTTCAAGGAGAGCCGTGTGAATAAAACCTCCCCAGATTTGCGATTCATACTCTGTACAAGGATAACGCTCCTATACAGAACAAGAAGATGTGAAATTACGAAGACAAATCGGAACACCAAAATTCTTTATGCTTTATTAATGAGTGAAATAATTTAATCCTTCCATGAAAGTTAATGAGTAAAAGAACTGCCAAGAATTTTAAGAAAAGGGAAGTATTCGAGTGTGTGTTTTTAAAGATTACGTTATAGTTGTGATAAAGATTTTGTTGCGTTGAAAAAGGAAGATATTGAAAACAACCATGTTTTCTCTGCTTCAGTTAGAAACACGAGAAAAATTAGAGCTCGGCTGCTCCAAGGCTGTCCTCTTAGCGGGTATTTGAAGTTGAGTGGGACGCCTTTCAAAGTGAAAGTAATAACGAAGTAATCTTACGAAGGAATAAAATACAATTAGTAGTTTTATAATATATTAAAATTGTATATTTTCCATTTTTTTGTAGTTGTCATCAATAACGACAGAAGGAGCAAGAGAATCGTCCGACGAGTTGATGGGCGGGTATCTCCAGTGGCGTCCTGTTTGCTATTTAACTTCGGACAAGGATATTAATTTTTCCACCTATCCAAATTTGAATAATTCTTTGCCTCCAATTGACTTGGAACATATTGACAATGCAAACCGCTCTTTATTTTATGTTCTTTTTGGTAATAATATAAATAATTTGATAGGATTCCAAACATCTGTAGCATTTGGTCTCTCGAAAGATGGATTTTATACAAAGTATAATTATACAGAATGGTAAGTCGTTCTCACGAACATAAAGTTGTTTTGTCATAAAATAAAATTTCGGTGTCTGAATATAATTTTTTTTTCTATTTTCTCTACGCTAACTTACAGGACATTTTCAATGGGCCTTGGTGCAGTTCCTGATGAAAGTTTTTCAACACTTATTATTATCATAATTAGTGTAGCAGTTGGTATTCCTGCTTTATTATTCATTTTTGGTGGAGCATATTTGGCGATGAGGAAATTAACCAGAGGACGAGGTCAAATTTTGATTACAGAAGAATAATTATTACTAGTATTAATTATCCTTAAAAACTTAAGTTTTTCTTAGGTTGTAATTTATTTTATTTTCAGTTTGTAAAATAAGTTAACCATATTTTTTTTAATGCATTCCAAAGTATTTCTGAATTAATTTTTAAGATAAATACGAGTACATTGCTTTTGAGAAGTTCCAAAGAATATTACATAATCATGGTTTCCTTTAGATATTTGCTACTGTGATAGTGAACCTCATATTCAGAATATTTATTTATTTATTGATGTTACGTATATTTATGCAGGTTTTGTATTTGATATTTTTATAATATAATGAAATTTTTAAACTTAAAACCATGTGTTTGGTGTATTACCTGTTATTAAAGTTTTATTCTTAAAAGCTATTTATTACCAATTTTTTTTTACAATTTTTAATATCATTTTAAGTACGATAATGATGATTATTAAAATTAGGAAGCTAAAATAAAATAGAAATTATATTTTATTTTAAATCTCAAAGCATAGGAAAGCTCGATAGCTTGCTGATTCGTAAGTTTGATACTTTGAAATTTTAGAATTTTGAGTTATTGAAACCAGTGAAGGAAAGATTCATTTGGTTTTTGAGAGTTTGAAGTGCATGACTAAAAAAAAAAAAATTATACGAAGTATGGTAAAGAAAATGTACGTATAAATTGTTAGTATGTATACTGAAATATCAATATTACTGTTGCGAATGGTTAGTGTGTAATGCGTATCTAATATATGGATTTTATAGCTTGGTATTTAAAAACTAATTCCTGAAACTTCACTTTAACGATAACTTTAGTTTATGCAAAAAAATTTGATATTCTAGATTTGGAAGCATTACAGACAAAAGTATAATGTATAAAAGTTAACGTAATCTTTTCTAATTAAATCCTTGATTACGTTGAAATTGTTTTTAGTGCTTATACTTTATAGTAGAATATGAGGATATTTTATATGTAATTGCTTTTCGATATTTTTTAACGCGGTTGGATTAGA
>SEYY01018955.1:15000-54351 GCA_009176605.1 Armadillidium nasatum | reverse complement strand
ACCGACTGCGGCAGGAAGCTTCATTAGCGAAGTGTGGCCGCCTCAATGGGGTGGTCAGGGGTGAGAAGGTAAAAAATATAAAATATATATATATATATATATATATATATATATATATATATATATATATATATATATATATATATATATATATATATATATTATATATATTACAGATCACCACCACTCATTGGCAGAACCCTATTCAAGGAGGGGGTGTTAAATCAATGAGAGAATTAGAAAAATGCTACACATCCCACCTAACACAAATTTTGTAGGTGAGCTCAGATGTGGGCTTTAAAGTATTTGAGATTAAAATCTTCAGGAAAGTCAGATGATGGGAGAGAATTCTACAAAATGGAGGTGGCAGGAAAGAAGGCATCCCAGCAAACAAATGTGAGTTCCCTATGTCCACACAAAATGTATGTGCAGACAATGCATCCCTTGTGCTACGAGGACACCGTAAAGGTGAAGGTATATGAGTGGACAGTTCCCTCGAGCATTTTCCGCTGTAGTACCTATAGAATAGAAACAAGACACCAGCGTCACATTGCAAAGATAAAGGATCAAGAGAACAAGAAAGGGCGGAACAATTTATTAGTCTTTTAGCCTTTGACTCAATCCCATCCAAAAGATGGGTAAAACCTGAGCCACCATAGATATGAGAGCAATACTCCATACAAGGGCGGATAAGGCCCTTGTATAATTGCAGTAACTGCAAATAAGTAGAAAATTCTTGCAACCTAATCAGAACTCCCAGCTTCTTTAAAGCAGCTCTAGCAACCATTATGATGAGGTTTCCAAGACATTTTTTGGTTTATGTGAAGACCAAGGATGTATATACTGTTAACAGGAGAAATAGGAGAACCATTGAAAAAAAAAAGTTAGGAGGTATCTTTGAGAGAGAGATTTCAAGAAGTTGAGTTTTTAAAGAGTTGAATTTCACAAGGTTGAGACAATCCTACTGGGAATTTCTGCTCAGATCAGCAAGAATGGAATCGGAAAGATGAAGACAAAAGGCAACACTAGATTCAAAAGAGTGAACAGATTTGAAATGAATGGAAGAATGGAGGGTTGAGCATATGAATGGATAATGTTATATGATCTACTGAGAAGATCATTAATGAAAAGTAGGAATAGAGTAGGAGACAAGACTGAATCCTGAGGAACACCACTATTGACAGGAAATGAAGAAGTTGCTCCAACTATAACAGCCGAAATTGAACAATTAGAAAGTAAAACTAGATGTAAGTAAGCAAAGAGAAGGAGGAAACCCAAAGGAAGAGAGCTTGGAAACCAGTGATGAATACCATACTTAGGGACCAACCAGTGTTGGAATTTTGCTGGGGCCAAAAATTTGTAAAGTGGTCAAAAACACTGAATTTTAACTTAAGAAAATTATATATAATTTTAATTGAGATTAATTATAAGGAAGGAGTAGTATAGCCCAAATTCACTTAAATTAATATTTATATGCATTTTTCAGAATTTTTTTTAAAGAAAATTACAGATTTTGTATAATAAAAGTTCAATTTCAATACTGAGGACAATATGGAAATATGTCCATTGCAATCTAAAGAGGTAAATATAATAGTTAATAGTACTAGTTTCATCATTAAAATACCGGTGATAGTAAAAATAAATTTTAAAGACTTCTAGTAACGAAAATTTAAAAATTTTCAGGAACCTAAATTTTCTGGATTCTCATCTTCATGGGATGTTATTCTTGCGGACTCTGATGATTCAGAAGTCACTACAGGACTATGTCTGAAATCCTAATTGAACCGAGTGTATTCAGACTCTGATAGGGTTGAATAAATGTATGAAATTGAAAAAATTAAAATCAACAATGACTTTATTGCCTTCTGGAAGGCAAATAAAAATGATCTCTCCACACTAGCAACACTGGTAAGATTATATTTGTTCCCACCAGCAAGCTCCAGCACCAGTGAAAGAGAATTCAAAGTAGAGAAATCAATTCAAAAAGATAGAATCAAACTATTGCCAAAGATTGTAGAAATGCTACTGTTTTTAAAATACAGCTTAGGGCAGTAACATATTCAATGTCACTGCCCTCTGTTTCTGAACGATTTCACTTCCCCAAATTCTAAAACTTACGATGTAAATGTTCAAGAAGATTCTGATTTTTATATATCAGTATTATATAGATTTATATATATCAGTGATTTAAGTTACTTCTTTTATGTTGCATTCATTTTGCCCCACCCAATATGTAATGAAGGAATAATGGAATTAAAATCTTAATTTTCTTATGTTTTGTTTGAATTAATCCACCATTAATAAATATAATTTGCAATTACTCCAGCAGGTAAACCCCAGTTTTCCCTGCTTATTAGCTGGGGTCTCGGTTGGTCCATAGCTATGAACCGACCGGGGCCCCGGCCCCGGCCCCTGCCCCGGCCAACCCCGGCCAAAAATCAGGTAAAACCGGGGTTGCTGGCCGGGGTTAAAATGGCAAATTATACTTTAAATTTTTATTTTTTTTTTAATTTTCAGCCAATTCTGCTGAAACTTTAAGTTATATAGATTTTTTACCGGTAAGAAAAGTCCATTTCTAGCGTTTTTCTGAGTCTATTACGGTTAAAGGTTTTTTTTTTTTTTTTTTTTTTTGAAATTTTACCCTTTTTTAATTGAATGGCGGTGCCAAACCACTTTTTAGAATGAGTTGAAAATTGGACTATTTATGCAAAATTAAGTGGGATACAAAAGTCTGTAATAGACTTTTGTTCCCAGAGTTATAGGAAAAATGTTATAAGCCAAAAACTGACCAACTATATAAAAAAAAAACTTCCACCTTTTCAGACAAAAAAAAAAAAAAACCTTTTCAAAAAATAAAAAAAAAAAATACAACTATGACATTTCCTATTTTTGGTGTGTATAGAGGAGGGGTGGGGCTACAAATTCCTCTATGTACTTTATTCGATGACATTCGTTGGTTTTGAGATAAAGCCTTCAAAAAGGTCCATTTTTAGCCAAATTTCAAAAATTCCCAAAGTTTGAGAGGCTATATCTCGCTTCAAACAAAGAGCATTTAAATATGCACTAAATAAATATTGTTGCCCTGCCCTCTTCCAAACAATATTCACAAATAAAAAAAATAGTAGGTAGCGTTTTTTATAATAATTTTTTCCTCCAAGGGTACGATTTTTGCAAATTTTTTTTCAAGTGCTTATATAACTTTTTTCTAGACGTGATATCAAAAACCTATTCCCACCAATGCAAGAAATTGGGGCAAAGGTATTCAGCTAAATTTTCAGCTCATGTGGACCAGTGATTTGATCCAGTTATTCATTTTTTTTAACTTTGGGTCCAAATAAGTTTCAAACCGTTATAGACTCAAAAAAATGCTCGAAATCAACTCAGAACTTCGTGAAAAAATTCATATACTTTGAAAATTTCAGCTCAATCAGTCAAATAATAAAAAAAAAATTTCAAACAAAATATAAGAAAATTAAGATTTTTTTCTTTTCTGTTTCTTTTGACCGCCCCTTTTCTGCTAGTGAATGTTCATCTTTGTGTTTTGATTTTAGATACTCCAAAAAGATTTGTTTGAAATATTTTTACTTGTAGCACCCAGAGGTTCTCTTCTAATTTTCTGACTGCAGATGTTAACATTTAGATATTTCGAGCCTATCCTGAAACATTGTAAAATATTCAAATACTGCAGAAGCTGATCTTTTAGCCATATTGACTGAAAGTATAAACAAAATAATAATTTTTAAATAATGCAGCTAAATGATACAAGTTTGATACATGGCAATAAAATAACAATGATATGTATATATACAGGTTAAATTGATAATTTTATATCTTACATTTTTTCAAACTTTACCTTAGGGTCTTACTTAAGTAAACCTGTTGAATCGCTATTATGAATTGGATTTTTTTTTTGTTTTAATTTTTGTATTTTTTTTAAACTTTAACTATACAAAACTGTAATTTTTTGATTTTTTTTTTTGGAGAAAATGCATATAATCATTAATTTAAGTGAATGTTGGCTATTCTACTCATTCCTTACAATTAAATAAACCTTATATCTAATTTTCTTAACCTTAAATTTCAGTTCTTTTGACCTCTTTACAAATTTTAGGAAACCCCGGCCCCGGCCAAATTCCAACCCCGGTCGGTCCCTATCCATAGCCATACCTGGTCAAATTCCTTAGATATGTTATGCACCACCACACAAATCTCCCCATGGTCCAAAACGTAAGAAGACCATAAATCTGTGAGAATAGAAAGTTTATCATCAGTAGACTTTGATCATCGAAATGCATACTGATTTTCAGAAAGAATAGAGTTCTATTCCAGATCTAAGAAACGAGAGTCAAGAAGAGTTTCAAAGATCTTGGACAGAATACAAGTGATAGCTATAGGGTGATATTTAGAAGAATCAGAGTGGCTAACTTTCTTTGGAATAGGTTGGACTAATAATGCCCACTTCCAACTCTGAGGGAAAGAGGAATTCAGAGGAATACCATCATAGCTGCTTGCCTTCATAATGTTCATTGATTTCAGAAGCCCATTCACCTGATCAAATGTAATCACAGATAAAGGCATGGTACATCTGATAGGAGAGTAGGAGGAGGATTGCCGGAGTCATTCAGGGTTGAATTAGAGGAGAACAGGAGTCTGAATAGATTATCCTTTTCAGTTGGATTGTTAGAAACAGAGCCATCAGTGCGAATAAGAGGAGGAATGGAAGATTTTATATATATATATATATATATATATATATATATATATATATATATATATATATATATATATATATATATATATATATATATATTATATATATATATATATATATATATATATAATTATATATAAAAATAATTATTTTTCTTATTCATGCTATCCTAAAAAATCAATCAAACATTAGAAAACATACTAATAATTTCAAATTTTATACATCCGCATTTAAGAAAAGTGCAAATCATGAACTGTGGATGCGGATGTCATATATAAAAAAAATATATATATATATAATATTATATATATATATATATATATATATATATATATTATATATATATAATATATATATATATATATATATATATATATATATATATATATTATATATATATAATATATATATATATAGAGGGACTGACCGGGGCTGGGGCTGGGGTTCTGATCAGGGTTGTCTAAAATTTGTAAAGAGGTTAAAAGCGCTAAAATTTTAGGTTAAGGAAATTATATATAAATTTAATTGAAGTTTATTTAATTGTAAGGAAGGAGTAGAATAGCCAACATTCACTTAAATTAATGATTATATGCATTTTCTCAGAAAAACTAAAAATTAGTTTTGTGTATTAAAAGTTAAAAAGAACTAAAAAATTAAAAAAAATAAAAAATTTCTAATTCATAATAGGTTTTTACCCTAACAGTTTTCACCCTAAGGTAAAGTTTGAAAATATGTAAAATATGAAATCAATTTAACCTTTATTTATACATATAATTATTTTATTGCTAAGTATCAAACTTGTATCATTTAGCTACATTATTTCAAAATTATTATTTTGTTTATGATTTCAGTCATTATGGCTAGAAGATCAGCTTCTGCAGTATTGGAACTTTACAATGTTTCAGGATAGGCTCGAAATAGCTAAATGTAACATCTGCAGTCAGAAAATTAGAAGAGAACCTTCGGGTGCCACAAGTAAAAAATTTTCAACCAAATCTTTATGGAGTATCTAAAATCAAAACACAAAGATGAACATTCACTAGCAGAAAAGGAGCAGTCAAAAGAAACAGAAAAGAAAAAATTATTAATTTTCTTATATTTTGTTTGAATTTTTTTTTTTTTTTTTTTTTTTTTTTTTTTTTTTTTTTTTATTTTTTTTTTTTTTTTTTTTTTTTTCTTTTTTTTTTTCAAGCATTTTTTTGAGTCTATAACGGTTTGAAAGTTATTTGGACCCAAAGTTGAAAAAAATGAATAACTAGGTCAAACACTGGTCCACATGAGCTGAAAATTTAACTAAATAATCTTAGCCCCAAATTCTTGCATTGGTGGGAATAGATTTTTGATATCATGTCTAGAAAAAAGTTATAAGCACTTGAAAAAAATTTGCAAAAATCGTACCCTTCTGGAGGAAATTTTTTTTAAAAAAATGCTACTTACAAATTTTTATATTTGTGGATATAATTTAGAGGAGGGACAGGGCAACAACATTTATTTAGTGCATTATTAAATGCTATTTGTTTGAAGCGAGATATAGCCTCTCAAACTTTGGGAATTTTTGAAATTTGGTCAAAAATGAACCTTTTAGAAGGCTATATCTCAAAACCAACGAATCTCATCGAATAAAGTATATAGAGGAATTTGTAGCCCCACCCTTCTTCTATACATCCACAAAAATAAGAAATGTTATAGTTGTATTTTTTTCAAAAAATTTTTTTTTGATGGTCAGTTTTTGGCTTATAACATTTTTTATATAACTCTGGGAATAAAAGTATATTAGAAGCTTTTGTAACCCATAGAATTTTGAATAAATAGTCCAACTTTCAGCTCATTCCAAAAATGGGATTTGGCCCCGCAATTCTTTTGAAAAATGGTCAAATTTCAAAAAAAAAAAATCTTTTTAACCGTAATAGACTCGGAAAAACCTTAGAAATGGACTTTTCTTACCGGTAAAAAATAAATATACACTGAAAATTTCAGCAGAATCGGCTGAAAAATTAAAAAAAAATTTGAAACTGGACTGTCCTCTTAAGTATAATTTGCCATTTTAACCTTGGCTGGCAAACCCCAGTTTTCCCTGATTTTTAGCCGGGGCCAGTAAAAATGGCTGGGGTTGGCCGGGTCCGGGGCCCCGGTCGGTTTATATATATATATATATATATATATATATATATATATATATATATATATATATATATATATATATATATATATATATATATATATATATATATATATATATATATATATAATAATTACTAATAGATTAGTAGTCTTGGTCCTTCCAAATTTTCAATCTTCCATCAGCAATTTTAACCAATCATCGATCAATAAGCCAATATGCAATTATTAAGTTGAACCACAAATTATTAATGTAGTCTTAGAGTCACTGCTTTGATCTGAATCATAACAATAGTCAACTCACTTTTTCATAATATATGATATAGTTGGACTAATGTGGTTTGCACTGTTGAAGAAATTGTTACTTCTTCTGCAGAATCTTCAAATAAGTTAATTGAAGAAGTGACAGAAACTCTCTGCATATTTTTAGTTCAAATCTTTTCAATAAATAGTCAATGAAATATGGTCGAATATGTCAACAGACTAACTTTTCAAGTAATCTTTTTTAATAGTCATCATTTCTGGGTAACTTTGAAGTGATTGTCAGTCATTGCGACTTTTCAGTTCAAGAATCAAAATAGGAGTGAGAGCTTTTACCAATAGTAACAACAATGATTTCACTTGTTTTAAGAAAGTAATAAAAATAAAATTTAGTACATCTTTTGAAAAGTACTTCATGTCTTAAAATATGATCATTGTTGGTTCTCCCAAATCAGGGATTGCGAACTTTAATTTAGGAAAAAAAAAAAAAAAAGAGTTGGTCACAAATTTATTTATAGTATTAATGTTAATGAGAAACTTGTTGTTACATCTTGTTTTTCTTATATGTCCTCCTCCGCAATTCAAACCCAATCATTGTATTTAATAACTCGAAATTTTTCAGTCTATTCATCGTGAAATAACCTACCATTTGTACTTCCTTCAGAAGTGGTTTTCTTTTCTTTGTAGACATTTTTATGAGTTATGAGTTATCAGTTATCTCACAAGAAACAGGTTTAGCATGTGCGACTGATACCACAAGATAAGATTAGATTGCGCTATGACTATTTCATCACTAACTGACACGCCCAATGAAGACGAAGGTGAAGTTGCTAAGTACAAATTAAATATTACAATGTCCAGTTATGCTATTGTAAGAAGTACTTTCTGGCAACTGTACAAAATACCCTTAAACATTTTTCAGAAATTATTGTTCAGTAATGAACGAAGTTTTTGAGATTCTTAAATTAAAAAGAAGTGAATGGATGCCTTCAGAAAGCTCTTCTCACAGTAGCATAACCGAACATTTGTTTAGTATAAATACCTAAAAGAGAAGTGGGTCTCTGAAATGTGACCCGCCGTTCATTGATTCGTCATCCCTGTACCAAATTCTTCTGAGTGTCCCTTAACCTTCAGGATTTCACTGTCAATTTCTTCCCATTATATAGTTCTCTACTTATTTCGTTATTATTATGATTTTTCCTACAGTCTAATTCAGATTTATATACTTATTTTTGTGGAAGAGAGTTGGGGTCTGTTTGTCAGCCCAATGTGTCTTTAGGATTGAATGTTTTCTTTCACAAACCTTTAGCACAATTTGATCAAATTTTCAGTTTGCTTAAATCTTTTGATTTTGTTTTAGATCATTCCTGTCAATGAAGCGGAATTAACATTACCAGTCATCAAAAATGAAGAATTAGATGAAAAGGAATCGGTAAAATCGGAGTTAAAAGAATTTGAGTTTGTGTCAGTGTTAGAAGAAGAGCCGATCAAGGATGATGTAAATTTAGAAAATCAGACAATGATTGAGGAATCAAGTGATCAACATTCAAAGGTATTTCAATTCATTTGCTATTTCTTTTTATTCATGTTAGAAGTAAATTTTTATAGGAAGAGTAAGTATTAATTTTCTTTATTACTTTATTAGTATTATTTGCTGCAATCTTGTGTGCAGTGACGTCACCTGTACAAGTACGCTCCCCACAAAAAAAAAAAAAAAAAAAAAAAAAAAAAAAAAAAAAAAAAAAAATAATTAATATATATATATATATATATATATATATATATATATATATATATATATATATATATATATATATATATTATATATATATATATATATATATATATATATATATATATATATATTCTTTCTTGATATTTGTTTCAATAAAAACTTTCTTTTGTTTGAACAAATTTATTGGTACAAAATTTGTTACATTTTTATTCCCAAACATTGTACGAATGTCAAAACTTTCTTTCTGATTTAAAATCTGTGGAATAACACCTCTTTTCCTTCCTTAATTTATTTTCTTTTGTCAGAGACTCATGTCTTAGGAGTCTATAAATAGCGTTGTCAAACCACTAGTCCATATTAGCTAAAAATTTAACTGAATTATCTTATCCCCAATTTCTTGCATTAGTGGGAACAGATTTTTGATAGTACGTCTAGAAAAAGTTATAAGCACTTAAATTTTTTTTTGCAAAAATCGTACCCATCCAGAGAAGAAAATTATTTTTTAAAAAAATGCTACCTACTAATTTTTATTTTTATTTTCGTCTATTGTTTAGAGGAGGGACAGGGAAACAACTTTTATTTAGTGTATTATTAAATGCTATTTGTTTGAAGCGAGATATAGTCTCTCAAAATTTGGAAATATTTGAAATTTAGTCAAAAATTGAACTTTTTTGAGAGGCTGTATCTCTAAACCAACGAATCGCATCGAATAAAGTATAAAGAGGAATTTCTAGCCCAATCCATCCTATATACACCCACCAAAAATAAGAAATGTAGTAGTTGCAGTTGTAATATTTTTTCTTTTTCATCCGAAAAAGTTGAATTTTTTCAATAGTTGTTAGTTTTTGGCTTATAACATTTTTTTCTTTAACTCTGGGAACAAAAGTTTGTTAGAAGCTTTTGTAGCTCATAGAAATCTGAGTATATTTACAGTCCAAATTTCAGGTCATTCCGAAAAGTGGTTTAGCTCCACCATTTACTTGAAAAAGGCTCAAATTTTCAAAAAAAAAAAAAAAATTTTTTTTAATCCATTATATACTCAGAAAAACGCTAAAATGGACTTTTTTCACCGGGAAAAAGAATTATATATACCGAAAATTTCAGGAGAAAAGATCGAAAATTAAAATTTTTTGAAATTAGACTGTCCCATTGAGTATATTTTGCCATTTTAACCCTTGATTTTTTGCCGGGGCCGAGATCAGTAAAAATGGCCAGTCTGTCCGTGTATATATATATATATATATATATATATATATATATATATATATATATTATATATATATATATATATATATATATATATATATATATATATATATATATATATATATATAATATATATATATATATATATATATATATATATATATATATATATATATATATATATATATATATATATATATATATATATATATATATATGCAAGTTCTCCAATTATGTTGTTTCAACTTGTTTTCACTGCAGAATACAAATCATCACTGTCATGTCAAGAGTGGACTGTTTATTCATAGGTCTGTCCCCGAATCTTCAATTTCCTTTAAAACAAAACTTCAAGCAGTTGAATCATGACTGTATCTTTCTCTGATTATCCTATTTGCTCAGAATATTTAGCCTCCACAATCTCTGATTGTCGTAAAAAAAAATTTTATTTGTACCTACCATCAAAGTATCAATTCCTGCAAAATGTTTCTTCAATTCAACAAGTTGTTTCCTAGATATAAAAGGCAAAATTTTGAGAAATGTTGCATAAGTTTCATTTTAAAAAACAAAATTTTAGTTGAATCTATTTACCTAAAAAAATCATATCTCGATGTCATGTCTATATACTTCAATTCTAAATTTTCATCACCTGTCAATCTAACAATATTATTTAAAAAAAAAAAAAAAAAGTCTTTGCATCTTGCCTGTATTCTGAGAGTAACTTACACTTTAATTATTCTTGTTTTTAATATACTTTTTCAGATATAAAAATTCATTTCATTAATTTGATATTTTGTGTAGAGGCATAACAGTAACCAAGTTATTATTAAAAAAAATAAATGAAGCTCTTAGAATGATCTAAAACTCTCTCTCTCTCTCTCTCTCTCTCTCTCTCTCTCTCTCTCTCTCTCTCTCTCTCTCTCTCTCTCTCTCTCTCTCTCTCTCTCTCTCTCTCTCTCTCTCTCTCTCTCTCTCTCTCTCTCTCTCTCTCTTCTCTCTCTCTCTTCTCTCTCTCTCTCTCTCTCTCTCTCTCTCTCTCTCTCTCTCTCTCTCTCTCTCTCTCTCTCTCTCTCTCTCTCTCTCTCTCTCTCTCTCTCTCTCTCTCTCTCTCTCTCTCTCTCTCTCTCTCTCTCTCTCTCTCTCTCTCTCTCTCTCTCTCTCTCTCTCTCTCTCTCTCTCTCTCTCTCTCTCTCTCTCTCTCTCTCTCTCTCTCTCTCTCTCTCTCTCTCTCTCTCTCTCTCTCTCTCTCTCTCTCTCTCTCTCTCTCTCTCTCTCTCTCTCTCTCTCTCTCTCTCTCTCTCTCTCTCTCTCTCTCTCTCTCTCTCTCTCTCTCTCTCTCTCTCTCTCTCTCTCTCTCTCTCTCTCTCTCTCTCTCTCTCTCTCTCTCTCTCTCTCTCTCTCTCTCTCTCTCTCTCTCTCTCTCTCTCTCTCTCTCTCTCTCTCTTTTCAAATTTTAAAAAAAAAATTCTCAGCCGATTCTCCTGAAATTTTCAGAGTATATAGCTTTTTCCCGGTGAAAAGTCCTTTTCTATCGTTTTTCTGAGCCTATAATTGTTAAAAAAAATTTTTTTTTGAATTTGACCCTTTTTCAAATGAATGACGGAGCCAAACCACTTTTTGGAATGACCTCAAATTTGAACTGTATATTTAGAATTTTATGAGATACAAAAGCTTCTAACAGACTTTTGTTCCCAGAGTTATTGGAAAAATATTATAAGCCAAAAACTGACCAACTATCGAGAAAAAACACCTTTTCGGACAAAAAATTTTTTAAAAAAAACTACAACCACAACATTTCTTATTTTCTTTAGGTATATAGATTATAGATGGTGGTACAAATTCCGCTGTATACTTTATTCGATGCGATTCGTTGATTTTGAGATATAGCCTCGCAAAAAGGTCCATTTTTGACCAAATTTCAAAAATTCACAAAATTTGAGAGACTATGTTGCTTCAAGGAAATAACATTTAATAATGCAATAAATAAAAGTTGTATCCCTGTCCCTCCTCAAAACAGTATCCAAAAATAAAGAAATTAGTTGGTAGCGTTTTTTTTTTTAAATAATTTTTTTCTCCAGAATGGTACGATTTTTGCACATTTTTTTTTCAAGTGCTTATAACTTTTTTTCTAGACATAATATCAAAAATCTGTTCCCACTAATGCAAGAAATTAGGGCTAAGATTATTCAGTTAAAATTTCAGCTCATGTGGACCAGTGGTTTGACAATGCTATTTATAGACTCAGAAAAATGCTCGAAATCAACTCAGAACTTCGGGAAAAAATGTATATACCCTGATAATTTCAACTCAATCAGTCTAATAATAAAATTTTCAAACAAAATATAAGAAAATAGACTTTTTTCTTGTTTTTCGATATTTTCTTTTTCTTTTCTGTTTCTTTTGACCGCTCCTTTTTTGCTAGTGAATATTCATCTTTGTGTTTTGATTTTAGATGCCCCATAAAGATTTGGTTGAAATTTTTTTTACTTGTGACACCCGGAGTTCCTCTTCTAATTTTCTGACTGCAGATGTTACATTTAGCTATTTCGAACCTATCCTGAAACATTGTAAAGTACTCCCATACTGCTGAAACTGATCTTTTAGCCATATTGACTGAAAGTTTAAACAAAATAATTATTTTGAAATAATGTAGCTAAATGATACAAATTTGATACACAGCAATAAAATAACAATGATACGTATAAATACAGGTTATATTGATATTTTTATATTTTACATTTTTTCAAACTTTACCTTAGGGTCTTACCTAGGTAAACCTGTTGAATTACTATTATGAATCAAAAAAAAAAAAAAAAATTTTGTATTTTTTTTAAAACTTTTATTATACAAAATCTGTAATTTTCAATATTTTTTCTGAGAAAATCATATAATCATTAATTTAAGTGAATGTTGGCTATTCTACTCCTTCCTTTTAAGTAAATAAACCTCAATTAAATAAACCTCAATCTAATTTTCATAATCTAAAATTTCAGTGCTTTTAACCTCTTTACAAATTTTAGGCAACCCCGGCAAAATTCCAGCCCCGGTTGGTCCTTATTCACATTGTTTTTTTTTTTTACATGTTGCCGCCACTCACGGGCAGAGCCCTTTTCAAGGAGGGGATATAATTAAAAGATAAAAGAAAACTCATCTAATTCAGAACCTAACATAGATCCCTCAGGTGGGCACAAACAGAGGATTTAAAAAGAGGAAGGTTAAATACAGCAGGAAAAACAGACGAAGGAAGGGTGTTCCACAAAACAGAGGTTTTTGGAAAGGAGGTACCACAACGTGCAAGCCTAGAGTTTGCCAAATTTACACAATTCGTGTGCAAACAAGGCACCCCTTGTGCTGCGAGGGCGACGCATTGAAGGTGGAATGTGAGAGGTCAACTCCCTCGAGTAACTATTGTTGTAGTACCTATAAAAAAGAGAGAGCTCGCCAAAGTCACGTCGAAGAGAAAGAGAGTCAAGGGAGTTTGAAAGTAGGGGCCTTAACCTTATCCAAAAGAAGGGTGGAAACGGAACCACCCCTAATGTGAGAACAGTACTCCATACAAGGACGGATAAAACCCTTATATAATTATATAAGGGTTTTATCCGTCATGGTAAATATTCAGAAGAAAATTCTTGCAATCTGAACAAAACCCCCAGCTTTTTAAATGCCACCTTAGCAACCATTGTGATATGAGGTTTCCAAGATAATTTATTGTTTATGTTCAGACCAAGAATATTTATGTTGTTCACAGGTGAGACGCGAAAGCCGTCAAAGGAGATGAGAAAGTTGGGAAATGTTTTTGATAGAGATGTGAAGAAGTTGAGTTTTCAAAGAGTTGAATTTCAAAAAGTTGTGGTGGCCCTACCGGGAAATCTCATCCAGTTCGGAAAGGATGGAATCGGAAAGTTGAAGACGAGAAGCAAGAGAGGAGTAGATTTGAAGTAAGTAGAAGAATGGAGAGTTAGTACAGCTGAGGAGGTCGTTGATTAAAAGTAATAATAAAGTAGGAGATAAAACAAAACCCCGAGGAACACCACAATTAATAGTGAAAGAAGAAGAAGAAGTCGCTCCATCAACAAGTGCTGATATGGAGAGATTTGAGAGGAAACTAGACATGAGTAAGCAAAGAGAAGGGGGAAACCCAAAGGAGGGAGCTTAGAGAGCAGCGACGCATGCCACACCCGGTCAAAAGCCTTGGATATGTCAAGCGCCACCACACAAGACTCCCTGTAGTCCCCAAGGACAGTAAGATAGGAAAGAATGTCACCAGTAGACCTCGAGCGATGAAAAGCCATGCTGGTGATCTGATAGAAGGGAGTGAGATTTCAAATCATCAAGGAAATGAGAGTTAATGAGAGTTTCAACGATTTTAGATGGAATACAAGTAAGAATAATAGGGCAATAGTTAGAAGGTTCAGAGTGGCTTCCTTTTTTTGGTATCTGCTGAACATATGCGCGCTTCCAGCACATAGGAAAAGTATTAGTATTAAGGCAGAGAGTAGAGTTTAACAAGGACAGGCGCCAGCTCGGAAGCACACTCCCTCAAAACACGAGGAGGATTGCCATCCAGGCCACTTGCCTTCCTTATGTTCATAGATTTCAGGATCCCATGCACCTGATTATATTAAATCACTAGTAAAGACATGGGACACCTGAGAGAAGAAGTAGTAGGGGGAGGAATGCCGGAATCATCCTGGGTAAAATAAGATAAAAAAAGGAGGCTGAAAAGACTGGCATTTTCAGTAAGAGTGTTAACAACAGATCCATCAGATCGAATAAGAGGAGGAAAGGAAGATTTGCAAAAGTAGTTGGAGATATTTTTGGCAAGAGGCCAGAAATTTTTATCAGTAGGAGAACCAAGAAGGTCCGTACACTTTCTTTTTGGTGAAAGTACGCTTGGCCTGTCGAAGTATATCCCTGCAATGATTCCGAGCTGAATGAAAATTAGAAAGAATGATAGGAGAAGAGGAGTTTTTCCACGCTTTTAAAATTGAAGGTGACCAAAAAATGATAGTACCCAATTTTTTTTCATGAAAAGCACCCCTTCCTGGCCTCTAGTTCACACCACATTTGGAAGTACCAATGAGCGGATTTTGCTTCTTTCTACAAACCGACTGCTATATCACATCCACAGATATATTTGCAGCTGTGGATGAGGCTTTTACTTGGATGACGCATTGGGGAATTATTTCTAATGCCCGTCATTCAGCCCGTCTGATAGCATTCAAAATTCTCCTGAATTCTAGGCATTCCTCAATAACTCCCAAACATTAGCTTCAGCTTTTGAGAGAATCGTAATCTTCCTTATAATCATGTGTTCACATTATTGGGGTTCCATACTGCTTTATTCTTGTAAAGAAGCTGTGAGTCCTGACGAAATCTCATATATGATGCTGAAGAAGCTCCATCAATCTGCTTCTGCCTTGCTGTTGGATTTTTATAACAGTATCTGAATGTAAATTCCTTTACCAGCTATGTGGTTTACTGCATATGAGGTGCCTTTTCCGAAACCACATAAAGATCCTTATAGGGAAGATTCTATGATTCCAATCACCCTTTCTTGTGACACGTGCAATTTGATGGAGAAGTGATAGCTAATAAACTTTATTCTGTCTTGGAGAGTATATGCTTTTTCCAAATACCAGTTTGTAAACTTTGCACCTTAGTTATACCCTCGGAATCGCGTCTTTAATGCTTCGACGTATGTGCAGAAAGCTAGAGCTTCTGTACATCATTTGAGAGCTGCATACCAGTATCACATATTGGAGCACGACTCAGTCCGCAGGTGAAGTGAGTACTGTAGTGATTTTTTGTGACAGTGTGCTGTCTCATTTCCTCCCCAGTACTGGTACAGTATTAACTGAAATCTCTCTCTCGATAATTCTTGTTTTTAATTCGGCTGACACATTATTTATATCGATTCTAGGGGTTCCTTGTCGTTATCGAGGTTAAATACCCAAAGAACATTTTGCTTCTAATAGTATAGAGATTCTTGCAGCTTCTTCATTCATACGAAAATTAGTGAGTTTTTGATGAGTACTCCCTAAGGTTAATATTCGAGGTAATGAAAAAGCAGACAAAGAAGCAAAATAATATGTGCTTCTTCTGAATTCCTCCCACTGTTTTTATGATTGTTATTACGTTCTAATGAGGACTTTATTCCTCCCTTACTACGACAAGATTTTCACCAATGTTGGTAGTTTTGGTCTGCTTCAGGTAGTTGTACTAAGCTCCATAGCATCAAAATCAAACTAAAGCTATGGAAATGATCGTTCCACTGTAACTTACTTCAGGAGATGTGTTTGACTCCCTCGTTTTTCACATAAAAACCTAAAGCATGTCCATCTCATGGTCTTTGGACAACCTCTAAGATGCTTCATTAGGCAATGCAATACCCTATTGATAATACACTATCTCTATATTGACTGCCCTTTCTTTGCAATTTTCCCAGAAGTGATTCCTTATTTAAGTGCTCTTCCCCTGGAACAGGAACTCCCCAGCCAGATCTATGATAGTCTTAAATTAAACAATAATGCCATTTTCTCTTTCTTGTTAAGATCTAATGTTATCTTTTATCCTCTTTGAAAGATGTTCTTTCTGTTGTTAGTTATCCTTTAAGCTTGGATGGTCCTGTATAAATATGATATATATATATATATATATATATATATATATATATATATATATATATATATATATATATATATATATATATATATATATATATATATAATATATATATATATATATATATATATATATATATATATATATATATATATATATATATATATATATATATATATATATATATATATATATATATATAATGTCATTAATAATAAATGCAAAACAAAAGGACTCTTTAACAAGCAATACAACCATTAAACGTCCTTGTTAATTTGAATGTAAATATATAAATTGCCTTTTTTAATTTTTTTATTTATGTTCATAAATTTATGTATTCTGTTATTTTATAACGTTAAAGTAGGTCTTAAATAAAAATGGAAATTTATAATAGTATCTTAATTATTTTATGACCAAGTATTTTCAAAAAGTATTTTGATATTATTATTATTATTATTATTATTATTATTATTATTACTTTATTATTATCATATTTTTTTTCTTTTTATTTAACACAGATCCTCATTAGCAACTCTGGTCAAAGTGTGAAAGATTCCAAAGTGAAAAATTCTTTAAGAAGAAAACGTCGAACATCAACACCAAAAGATCAAAACATCAAAATGAATAATGAGGAAAATCTCAGTTGCAAATTTTGTAATTTTAGTTTTAAAAGCAAAAATAAGCTAGAAAGTCATTTAAAAATACATAAAAAAAAGTTTAAATGTGATCATTGTAGTTTTGAAGGTAAATTCGAATCATCTCTAAAAAGACATATGCTAATTCACAGCAACTTCAAATTATTTAAGTGCACTGAGTGTAGCTTCGAATGTAATAGGAAAGGTAACTTAAAGACTCACATGCTTATTCATCGAAATGAAGATACTAAGTTGTTTAAGTGTTCTCACTGCAACTTTGAATGCAATTATAAAGGACAATTGAATAAACACAAACTTACTCATGGAAATGTAAAATTATTTAAATGTTCTAACTGTAGTTATGAAACTAATTATAAATGCGACTTAAAAAATCACGTTCTTAAGCATCTAGATTTTAAGTTATTTAAATGTCCTGAATGTAGCTATGAATGCAATGATAAAAGATCCTTAAAAAATCACATGCAAAATCATCAAGGGACAAAGTTATTTAAATGTTGTGAGTGTAGCTATGAATGTAATGATAAAAGATCTTTAAAAAGGCATATGAAAAGGCATGAAAAGTTATTTAAATGTTATGTGTGTAGCTACGAATGTAATGATAAACTAAGCTTAAAAAGGCACATGCCAAAACATCGAGATAAAAAGGTTTTTAAATGTTCAGAGTGTATCTACGAATGCAATGATAAAAGTCATTTACTAAGGCACATGCTTAAGCATGGAGATACAAAGTTATTTAAATGTTCAGAGTGTAGTTACGAGTGTAATGATAAAAGAAGCTTAAAATGTCACCACATGCTTAAACACGAAAATATAAAACTTTTTAAATGTTCGGAGTGTAGCTTTGAATGTAATTTTAAAAGCAGTTTACAGAGACACACTCTTACGCATCAAGATATAAAATTATTTAAATGTTCAGAGTGTAGCCATGAATGCAATGATAAAGGAAACTTAAAAAAGCACATGCTTAAGCATGAAAACACAAAGCTTTTTAAATGTTCTCAGTGTACCTTTGAATGTAATTATAAAAGCAGCTTACTAAGACACAATCTTACTCATCAAGATACAAAATTATTTAAATGTTCAGAGTGTATCTATGAATGCAATGATAAAGGAAACTTTAAAAAGCACGTACTTAAGCATCAAGTTAGAAATAGAATATCAAATAGATTAAAAAAGAATAATCAACCAAAAGAATAATAATAATAAGGAATAATCAACTGTACTATACAACTGGAAGAGCGAAAACAGACAGTATGGAAATTGGTGCAATTAAAGGGACAAAAAGAAAAGGAAAGGTACGAAAATCATCTGGAAATTAAATTAGAGAAACATATTGAAAATAAGGAGAGAAATCTCAATATTAACAGTCTTTCAAAGAAACGAAATAAGATCAGAAATTACTAAGAGAAACACAGAATATGACTGAAAGAAAAAGAGTAAATCAAGGAAATAAATTAGTACATTCCATCGCAAGAAGAAAATTAAAGTGGCTGCAAAGAATAAAACTTAGAAGATTCGAGAAAAATTAAAAAGAAAAATCCCAAAACGGAATGTTTAAACAAGATATAGGAAGATTATAAAGAGAATTAAGAGATGACAACATCATAATTAAAGATCCGCCAAAAAATAAAAATGGATAAATTCTGGAGAAATGTGAGGATGATAAGCAGCACAATAACCAAGCAGGCTGGAAGGATGAGATTGTTAATAGCCAAATAATAGACGACATATATAGAATGAGATTTCCACCAATAGAGCAAAGAGAAGTAAGACAAGCAATAAGAAATTTAGGCAATTGGAAATCCCCTGGACCGGACAAAGTTCATAACATTTGGATAAAAAAAAAAAAAAATACAGCCCTTATGGAAGGCAGAAACACACAAGTCAGTGAAAAAAGTGATGGCTAAACAGTTCAGAGAACTATTGGAAGAGCCATACATAGATAATGCAAAATCAGTGGAAGTGTTTGATAAAGGATCACTCAAAGCAGAGGAAAGGTTCATAATGGCTACTCAAGACAGGACACTCAGAACTAAATAGTATAGAAAATATAAGTGATAGATGTAGAGTGACAAAGTTCATAACATTTGGATAAAAAAAGAATTACAACCCATATGGAACCACTTACAAAATGTTTAAACATTATAGAAAAAGAGGAACCCTTGCCAGACTGACTAAGAACTGGAGACACCATCTTGATCCCAAAATCAAATGAAACGAAGAATTCTTCAAAATATAGACCGATAACATATCTGTTTACAATATACAAAACATTAACTGGTTTACTCTCAAATAGAACATATAGCCACGCTGAAACCAACAAAATTAGTAAAGAGAAAAAAGGTTGCATTAAAAACTCATATGGAACCGAAGATCAATTATTAATCAATAAAATGATACTGGAAAGCGGCAAATGAAAGCAGAAGCACCTCAGTATGGCTTGTATTGATTATATTATCAGAAGGCTTATAGCGTTCCATACAGCTAGGTAAAGGAAGTTTTGAAAATATTTAAGATGTGATACCATTATAAATTTTGTAAGTGAAGGAATTTAAAAAACAAGATTAAATCATGAAAAGGGGATGCATAGAAATAAAAATAAAGAGGCATCTTTCAGGGGACTATCTGTTACCATTGTTGTTTGTACTCGCCATCAACCCATTAAGTAACCTTATAAACAACTTATAAAATGAGTACCAGTTAATGCAAGAAATGAAAAGGCAAAAATTATATCCCACCTGCTTTACATGGATAACTTAAAATTGTTTACTCTAAATAAAGAAGAAACCATCGAACAAATTAATATAGTTAAGCAATTTTCAGATGACAAAAATATGCAATTTGGATTAAAAAAGTGTGCATTCCTCACACTTTAGAAAATAAAAATATCACACTGGACCAAACTACCATCACTCAGTTAAACCAGGAGGACACATACGAATATCTGGGAATTGAAGAAACTGAAAAAGTCAAACTTAAGAAAATGAAAGACATTAAAGAAAGAATATTTAAAAAAGTTAAAATTAATATTGAAATCGGAGTTAAGGACCAAAAACATTTAAAGCCATAAAAAATTCCGTTCCTTTTATCTTGTACAGCTGTGGAGTCATAGAATGGTATCAGCATTAGCTAAATCAGCTAGATATCTCAACCCGAAAAATGTTGAATGCACACAAGATGATATACAAGGGACATATACCGTCAAGAATGTGCAGTGAACATAAAGGAGAAGGAATGGGAATGGTAGAAATGGATCAAGTTTACAAGAAGGAAATTATAGGAATTGGGGATTACCTGGAAAGTTCAGCAAATTCTCACAATGGGTTTGCTTGCATGAAAGAAAGAAAGAAAACCAGATTCGACCTTCATCATAAAAAAAGAAGAGAGAATACTTACCAGTATACAATATAACTACTCAGGTCCGGGGATGAGATTCCTAAAATATAGATATGGGGAGGAAAGAAGGCTGAAACTCAAAAATCAGTGAAAAAACTAAGTGATGATTAAACAGTTCAAAGAGCTATACATAGATAAGGAAAAATCAGTGGAAGTGATTGATAAAGGCTCACTTAAAGCAGAAGAAGAAAGGCTGATAATGGCTTCTCAAGACAGGACACTCAGAACGAAATGGCATAAAGTGAGAGAGAGAGAGAGCAGGACACAGAATTTATTCCTCACGTCCTAGCGGGATGCCAAACTGTTAAACCGGCATCTGTACACAGAGAAACATAATACCATCTGGAAATTAATTCATTTCAAACTATGCCAAAAATACAATATAAGAACTGAAGCGACAAAGTACTGAAAGCACAACCCACCAGAAATAGAAGAAAATGAAGGGGTACTGTTATACGATTGTGTAATACCAACTGACATAAGTCACCCTTAATAGACCTGACGTTGTTGTTAGAGATGAGAGGGAGGAGAAGTGTTATATAGTGGAGGTTGGAGTTCCATATGAAAGTAACCTGGTGGCATATGAACGCGAGAAGGAGATAAAATACCAGAGACCGTGACATGAAATTAGGAGAATGTAGGAGGTCAGTGATGTAACAGTGATCCCAATGGTTAGTGGGAACGTTGGGTGTAGTAAAAAAAAATCCTTTTAGAACATCTTAAAAAGATCCCAGTGTCGGTTAATACCCTAGAAATAAGCTTAATGGTGATTAGGAAAAGTATTGCAATATTGAGGCTTGTGTTGGGATGCTAAGGAAGAATAGGATGACCCTATAGTCAAAATTTGACTACTGTCGTTCCTAATAATAATAACCCCTTAAGAGGGAGATACTTAAAATAAAAGTTATTTAATTGTTCCGAGTGTAGAAATGAAGAATTATAAAAAGGAATTTTAAAAAAAGCATGTAATAGAATATTTGAAAAGACTGCCATAAAAGTTGTATCATTAGAAATAAGCACAACAATTGTAAAAAAAAAGAATAAAAAAAATATTAAGATTGACGTTGGGATGTGGATTGAGGAGGAGAATGGAGAAATAAAAAACCACTGAATTTTTAAGGTCAAGCTTTTACCGCTGATTCAGCAAAAGAATTCCCCTCAAGGAAGAAAAAAAAAAGGTAGAATGAAACATCATAGTTTAAATCTATTTACATATACATATAATAATTAAATGAATGTTAAAATTTTCTGATTGACTGAAATGCAGCTTTGATCCATAGACTACAGTACTTGAATTTTTTTTTTTTTTTTTAAATCCTGTTTACATATTTGTCACAATGGCGACAATATAAATGATAAATAGTACGTAGGGCAGAATAGATAAAGCATCTATTCTTACTTAGGCCTCTATTTATATTTATATCACATAGTAAAGTACGTGCTACAATGCACGAGATAGAATGACACTACAAATATTATTACGTGGGTAGTCTTTACTGAATGGTAACAAAGAAAATATTCATACATTATTCATAGTACATATACTTTAGGTTAACTTTAATAAATCCTCTCTTGAAACAGTTTTTCATTTAAATTAACATTTTTCTTCCTCTTTTTCGCACAAAAAGTATAAAAAATATCACTTTTTTTTTTTTTAAATAGTGTATTATTATTATTATTGTTACATTTTTTAAAAAAATTTCAGCATTGAGAAAATCTTGCCACTCGCAGATATTTATAAAATTATGATTCAAATTATTGTCCAAAATGACCAAAGTAATATGACCTAATATCAAACAGAATTGTTATTGTTGCTACTTCTGTACCAGATCTTATTTCTGTTCATATATATATATATATATATATATATATATATATATATATATATATATATATATATATATATATATATATATATATATATATATATATATATATATATATATATATATATATATATATATATATATATATATATATATATATATATATATATATATATATATATATATATATATATATATATATATTATATATATATATATATATATATATATATATATATATATATATATATATATATATATATATATATATATATATATATATATATATATAATATATATATATATATATATATATATATATATATATATATATATATATATATATATATATATATATATAATATATATATATATATATATATATATATATCCTCCGGTGGGCAAAGGCCAGAGGCCTACCAAATTCCACCGGAGTTGGGAAAGATCTATATCATGGTCGATGGAGGCCGACGTGTCTAGATACATGGCGTTTGAAAGTATGTAAGTCAAAGGAAGTTGGGAAAACAGATGAAGGGAGTGTGTTCCAGACTTTAAAAGTAGAGTATATGTAAGATTGAGCATAGCGGTTAAGTCGGAGAGTTGGACAGAGAAAGGATGAGACTGTGTAGAAAGGCGTGTCCCACGAGCTCTTCTCAATGGAGGAGGTATGCGACGAGAGAGTTCAGAAAAGCAGTGTCTGTTGTAATAGCGATAGTAAAGAGAGAGAGAGTATTGAGAACCCTTATATTTTATATTTAATTAATAGATTTTGAAGTATCAAATACGCCCTAAACTTTCTTACAAACAACAACATTTTACATGTTGATGACTAGGTTCATGTTTTTGAAAGCTAGGCCGGTTACTTGCAATTTTAACGTCGGAAAAGTAAGTCATCTTTGACAGTTATGTTAACATATTTTAACTAAAGAATACTCATCAAAGTCAGAACAAGTCATCGAAAAAGATGAGTGCTTTACCTTTTTAACATTTTAAATTAGTTTTAGCCATTGGTAGTTATATATACTGTTAACCCTAGAGTGGGAATTTTATAGAGCTTTGTAAAGAAGTTAGGGCCTAACCTGACTACTCTTCCCTGATATCTTTTAAATATTGCTATTTGAATTAAAATTGACATTTTTATTATTCTAGGGTTGAGTTAGTGTTTTAACTTGAATTGAATGTATGACTGGACTTTACTATTTACTAGGCCTTAGTTTTGAGCAGAGTTTTGAGGGTTCTTGCTTGTTGGGTTTAAGTTTATGTTCCTACTAGGCTGAAAAGTTACCCAATTAACTACTTATAAAAATTTACTTATGCGCTTATACAAAAGAGCCAAACATCCAAGTTAATTTAATTTGGAAATCAGAATAAATCCCGTTACTTTACAATTACAGAATATTTTAAATGGTGAGTTCTTTATTAATTTGTAGGCTAAATTTTAATAGAATAAGGTTTATTCTCGGCAAAAGCAGTTACCATATCTGCCTAAAGCGTTTTCATGGGTTTCACGCCACAGAAATCCCAACAAGTGACGCAACAATTCGACGGGCAGAAAGAGATTGAAGAGAGTTAGTAAGAGTAGGAGAGTTGATGAGACGAAATACCCTAGACTCCAACAACCATGTTTTCTCTGCCCCAATTTGAAATACGAGAAAGATCAGAGGTTAGTTGCTTCAAGGCTACCCTTCTCGAGTCTATCAACTGCTGTTGGGTGGGACGTTTTCCAAACTTGAAGGAATAATGGAGGAGGAGTCAGCATAGGAGGCTTTCGATATGTCCAGCGCCACAGCAAAAGATTCACCGAAATGCCGAAGAGCAGAGGACCAAGAGTCAGAGAGAAGGGAAAGAAGATCACCAGTAGAGCGTTTCTTACGAAAGCCATACTGGCAATCAGAGATAAGATTTGAAGAATTGAGACGTTTCCAAATCGCCTGTTAAGGATATATTCAAAAACTTTATAGAGAACTGAGGTCAAAGAAATAGGACGGTAGTTGAAGGGTTGAGAGAGGTCCCCCTTCTTCGGCACAAGCTGAATGAGCGCACGTTTCCAGCAAGAATGGAATGTTGAAGTAGAGAGAAAAAGACGAAATAGTTTACCAAGGAAGGGTGCAAGCTCTGGAGCATTAGTTTTGAGAACCACAGGAGGAATACCGTCGGGACCGTACGACTTCTTAGTATTAAGCTCAGAGAGAGCAGAAATGACATCTTTAGAAGAAATTCTAATTTTAGGCATAATTGAGTTAGAGGGGGTTGAAGGAGGAGGAATAGCTCCGAAATTGTCTAAGGTTGAATTAGAGGCAAAAGTTTGAGCAAAGAGTTCAGCTTTAGAAGAAGGTAAAACAGCAGTTGTGCCGTCGGAAGAAATTAAAGGAGGGAAAGAGGAAGAAGCAAAGTTAGAGTTGACATTTTTTTGCAAAATGCCAAAAAAGAACGTGAAGAAGAGGAACCAGAAAGATTATTGCATTTTCTACGGAGAAATGAGTTTTTAATGTAACGAAGGATAGATTTTGCACGATTTCGGGATGAAATATAAGTAGCGTGAGTTTCTGGAGTTTGAAGAATATATATATATATATATATATATATATATATATATATATATATATATATATATATATATATATATATATATATATATATATATATATATATATATATATATATATATATATATATATATATATATATATATATATATATATATATATATATATATATATATATATATATATATATATATATATATATATATATTAGGGATGGAGCGATACCAAAATTTTTACCGATACCGATACCTAAAAATTCCCCGAAGCCGATACCCGATACCTGAAAATATGCCGATACTACTACCGATACCGATACTTTACTCCTATACAAATTTTTTGCCGATACCGATACCGATACTGAAAAGGCCGATACCGATCACTCCATCCCTAATATATATATATATATATATATATATATATATATATATATATATATATATATATATATATATATATATATATATATATATATATATATATATATATATATATATATATATATATATATATATAGTGATGGCATCCGCATCCGCACAAAAATCAACATCCGCATCCGCATTTTCGAAAATTCAACATCCGCATCCGCACTTTCGGAAATTCAACATCCGCATCCGCACTTCTCCAAAATTCGACATCCGCATCCGCATCCGCATCCGCAAATTAGAAAATATGACATCCGATCCATCACATATATATATATATATATATATATATATATATATATATATATATATATATATATATATATATATATATATATATATATATATATATATATTATATATATATATATATATATATATATATGCGAATTGTAGATCAAGAGTGAGGGTGAAGAGAGAACTATCGGATTGGTTTAGCATAGGTGTGGGATTGAGACAGGGGTGTGTAATATCTCCATGTTATTTAATCTATTGATGAATGGTTTACTTAGAAAAATGGATTGAGAAGGGAAGAGTATTACGTTGAGAAATATGGAGGGTGAATGTGAAGTGAATGTTTTACTTTTTGCAGATGATGCGACATGTGTTGGTGGCAGAATCTGGAGAAAAGATGAGAATACTTGTGAGAGAGTTTGAAGGGAAATGTGCAAACACGAGATTGAAATTCAATCCAGCGAAGAATAAAGTTATGAGGATTGGAGGTGGGGATGAGGAAATGTGGAAGGAGGAATTGGTTTGTAGAAGTGTGAAAATGGAAACTTGAGGAGGTGAATGAATTCAAATATCTAGTAATGTTGGGTGGAAGGTAAGGGTGGGACGGAAAAAGGAATAAAGAACAGAGTGGTAGAAGGAATGAAAGTATTTGGGGGCCTAAGAAAAGTATGGAAGAAAGGAAAAATTTCGAAAGAAATAAAGATAAGAATGTTTGAATGTATGTGTTCACCTTCTGTATTGTATGTGTGTGAAACATAGACGATAAGTGCTCGGTCGAGAAAAAATTTCAATGTCTTTGAGATGAAAGATTTGAGTGATATATAAATTGAGAAGGATTGATAGGATTAGAAATGAAAGAATAAGGGAGATGTGTAAATGGAAGAAGGGTGTAATTGACAGAGAGGAGGAGGATGTGCTAAAATGGTTTGGACATATGTGAAGAATGAAAGAGAACAAAATGATTGGCAAGGTACGTAGATCCGATGTAGATAGGGGAAGGGTAGGGGGAGGGGAAGGCCAAAGTGGAGATGGATGGATGGAGTGAGAGTGATTTTGATGGAAGGAATTTGAGTTTAGACGAGGGTAGAAGATTTGTGGAGACAGAGATGGAGGGAGGTGGTGAAAACGTTGAAAGGTAAGAATAGTTATGTTTGTAAGGGAATTGTGGCGGGCACCACCTCACGAAAGTGGGAAAGGTGATATATATATATATATATATATATATATATATATATATATATATATATATATATATATATATATATATATATATATATATATATATATATATATATATATATATATATATATATATATATATATATATATATATATATATAATTAACATCCGCATCCGCATCCTCATCAAAATTAACATCCGCATCCTCATCAAAAATTAACATCCGCACTTTCGAAAATTCAACATCTGCATCCGCATCCGCACTTCTCCAAAATTCAACATCCGCATCCGCATCGCAAATTGGAAAATATGACATCCGATCCATCACTATATATATATATATATATATATATATATATATATATATATATATATATATATATATATATATATATATATATATATATATATATATATATATATATATATATATATATATATATATATATATATATATATATATATATATATATATATATATATATATATATTCAATTTATTTTGAAAGTGTTAAAAAATATGGATTAAAGAATTAAAAAGTTTTTGATTTTTGCCTCATGTTCACTTGAAATTTTAAGATAAAATAAATTGGTAAATTGAATTAAACATTTTTCTTTTCACTTTTCATCCATCATAAAACGACACAAATCATAAAATTTTCAATTTTTAAGCAAAAAAAAAATTTTATTGGTATTTACCCCAATTATAAATACTGGGATATTTTACATTACAAGGTAGGTGTGTGAGCCTCCGAAACTATTGATACTACAGAAATTTCGCAAGAATGCAAAAATACTTTTATCTCCCAATTATGCAAAGTTCCAAAATTGTATTCTGTTACCTTTAATTAAAATAAAAAACTTTACTCCAAAAATAAAAAAATGTCCGGATAACTTTATGCAGAAATTTCATAAAAAGTAAAAACTTTTGTTAAAATGAAAAACTAAATCGTGATTTGTGTTTTTAAAGACAGAGTGAAGACAGTCACTTAAAATTAAAAAACAATTTTATGAAAACTGAAAATAAAGATTTTAATAAAAAAAGTTACAAAAACAAATAAAGTACTACAATATTACCTTTCTAGTTAACAAAAAAAAATTGTCTTGCATTTTTTTTTTTAAAACCAGCTTTAAGGTGGGGGTTTTTCACCCTGGGTAATAACAATAATAACATCTACAATTTAATTTAATAACATATACAATTACAAAATAGGGAAAAAGAAGAAATTAAATATTACCACTTAACTTTCTTCTTTTAATGCTTAAGAATGTGCCTTTTTAAGCTTCCTTTCTGATTACATTCATAGGAACAGTGAGAACATTTATATAATTTTACGTTTGCATGCGTACGCATGTGTGTTTTTAAGTGATGTTTCCAATTACATCCATAAGAGCAATAAGGACATTTAAATAATTTTACGTTTACGTGTGTAAGCATGTGCGTCTTTAAACTTTTTTTATAATTACATTCATAGGAACAGTCAGAACATTTAAAAAATTTAACGTTTGCGTGTTTAAGTATGTGCGTTCTTAAAGTTTCCTTATGATTACATTCATAAGAGCAGTCAGAACATTTAAATAATTTTACATTTGCGTGTGTAAGTATGTGTATTTTTAAACTTCTTTTATGATTACATTCATAGGAACAGTAAGAACATTTAAATAGTTTTACGCTTGAGTGTGTAAGTAGGTGTGTTTTCAAACCTCCTTTATAATTACATTCATAGGAGCAGTAAGAGCATTTAAATAATTTTACGTTAGAGTGTGTAAGCAAGTGTACATTTAAGTTTCCTTTCTGATTACATTCATAGGAGCAGACAGAACATTTAAATAACTTTATATTGCTGTGAGTCAGCATATGAGTTTTTAATCTTGATTTCGAAATGCATCCGTAACTGCAATGAGCGCACTTAAACCTTCTATTGTTGTGTGTTTTTAAATGAGTCTTCAACTCATCTTTGCTTTTAAAACAAAGATTACAATATCTGCAACTAAGGTTTTTCACATGATACTTTTTAATTCTTTGTTGATGCACAACTGCCCTCTTAGCTTTGCTTTTTGAAGTACTTTTAACTTTCAAATCTTTTTCTCCTGCAGCATTGATGATGAGACTCTGCAAAAGCAAATGAAAAAGAAAAAATATTTTTTAAAAAATCATACATTTTTATTAGTCATATTCTATTCTTCCCTTTTTAAACTAAATTTTTAGTTTTTATAAAAGTTTAGAAGAAAAATGGTATTGTATTTGTCCCTTTAGGTGCGAAAACTCTCTCAATTTTCGCGCGAAATTGACATCACCATCTAAATTTTTTGCAGATACCTTTTATAACAATTTTTAAATGTCAACAAACTAAATGCAAACAAACCCGTTTTTGTAGTCTCAATTTGTTTTTTGACTTTTAAGTGGTTTAATATAAATTTTTAAAATTTATTTTAATAAATGTTAAAAGTATATTTTTCAAAATTTATTTACTTAAAAGCTTTTTTTCATACAAATTTAAATAGATACTTGTACATAGGTACAGTATATCAGTATAATATTGGAAATTAATCTTTTATATTGGCTAAATTACTTTTTTTTCCTTAAAGTTGGGATACTCTAAAACAGCGATTCACAAAGTGAATGGTGGAAAGATCGGGGAGGGGAGGTGAGGATGGAGTGAGGCGAAAGGAAGCGGTAGGAGCAGCTAATAATTTGAAAATATAAATCCAAGTTTTTCCTATGTAAAATGAAATGCATAACAGAGCTTCGTAAGCGACACTTTTACTCGGTCGCGCATGCGCGAAAACGCTTAGTATTTTTGCCAGAATCTAGGAATAAAGAAAAAATATAGGCGGTAAGCTTATAATTTCACTTCAGTTACGTTTTAAATGTTTGGTAGTTTGGTTAGTGTTTTTTTTTTTTTCATTATTATATATTTTTATTTAGCAATATATATATATATATATATATATATATATATATATATATATATATATATATATATATATATATATATATATATATATATATATATATATATATATAATATATATATCAAAAAATGCACCACACGCCCGATATATATATATATATATATATATATATATATATATATATATATATATATATATATATATATATATATATATATATATATATATATATATATATATATATATATATATATATATATATATATATATATATATATATATATATATATATATATATATATATATATATATATATATATATATATATATATATATATATATATATATATATATATATATATATATATTGTACCAAAATAAAAGTGCGCGTGTTCGCATGTGTGTGAGGGGTGGGGGCGGCGCTATGAATACACCTGGAAGCTAAAGGGGGCGCGAGCTTGAAAAAGTTTGAGAACCACTGCTCTAAAAAATTTCCAAAATCAGGATATCCATTTTTGGATGACAACACTAAATTTTTTTTAAAAATTAATGTTTACATGTGTTTGACACTATCTCATTATTTTAATGATAAAATGTAACATTATTCGGAGCAAGCATTTTTAAAAAATAAATACGATTTAAAAGGTATTCCCTTTTTAACGCTTAGGAATGGAAACTTTAAACTCCAAAGTGAAATTAGAGTTACATAGCTTTTGACCCTAGACAAAGTCTGCCCTAGGATTGCAAATTTTTAATATTTGACTTAGTTATAGAGCAAGCTTGTTATGTATTTCTACTTTGTTATTAATTTGACTTAATTAATTAAACAATAAAATTTTACATAAAAGAAAGTTACTCACCAAGAACATAAAAGTTTGCCAACTCTAAAAAATATTTGGATATGCACTTTTTAAAATAAAAAGTGCATATCCAAATATTTTTTTTAGAAACCTTTACTATTGCAGTTGGCAAACTTTTATGTTCTTGGTGAGTAACTTTCTTTTATGTAAAATTTTATTGTTTAATTAACTTTGTGAGCTAAAATAATACACTAATTAGTTTTTATTTTATTTTATTTTCTTTTTGCCTCTCTGGAGGAAAAAGGCTGGAGGCCTACCAATTTCTACAAGAGTTGCGGAATAATCGGAAATCTCTTCGCTAACGGTGTACGTTAACCGATACACGGCGTTTAAAAGTGTGCAAGTCAATGGGAGTGTGCTCCATACTTTACCAGTAAAGTACATGTAAGATTGAGCATAGCAGTTAAGTCTGGGGTCGGATTGGAAAGTTGGACAGAGAAAGGATGAGACTGCATACAAAGTCATGTCGCACGAGCCCTTCTCAATGGAAGAGGTATGCAACGTTAGAGTTTAGAAGAGCAGTGTCCGTTGTAATAGCGATATTATAGAGAGTGTGAAGCAACAATCCGACAGAAAGAAAGAGATTGGAGAGTTAATAAGACGAAAAGTACTAGACCCCACCTTTTCGAGAAAAGCTGTGTGTGTGGAACCACCCCAGATGTGCGAGGCGTACTCTATACAGGGGTGAACAACACCCATATAAAGAACAAGCAACTGGGATGGCATAAAAAAATCAAGAAGGCGCCTCAGAACGCCTAACCTCTTAGAGGCTTGAATAGAAAGAGAAGTAATGTGATCTTTCCAAGAAACATAACGAGAAAAAGAAAAACAGAGGAGGTTGAGGACAGATAAAGGTTTGAGTTGTGTGTTTATGAAGATATCATAGATGTGTGGAAGATTGTGTTGAGTAGAAAAATGAAGGAATTGAGTTCTTGAGATATTGAAAACGATCATGTTTTCTCTGCCACAATTTGAAATACGAGAAGGATCAGAGGTCAGTTGCTCCAAGGCCATACTTCTTACATCAATTAACTGCTGTTGGGAAACTGAAAGAAGTAATGAAGGGTGGAGCCTTCGGCTTAAGAGTGGATAGGAGACGAAGTAATAGAGGTCATTGATAAAAATTGAAAAAGAGTTGGGGATAGGACAGATCCTTGAGGAATACCCTATTTATAAATTTAAAAGAAGAACGGTGGCCGTCTACAACAACTGCTATAGAATGACCGGAAAGGAAATTCGAGAGAAGGTCACAGAGAGAAGGATAGATTCCGAAAGCAGGAAGTTTGGAAATCAAAACTTTGTGCCAGACTCTATCGAAGGCTTTCGATATGTCTAGCGCCACAGCGAAGACTCACCGAAACCCCGAAGAGCGGAGCACCAAGAGTCAGAAAGAAGGGAAAGAAGATCACTAGTAAAGAGTTCTTTACAAAAGCCATACTGGCGATCAGAGATAAGATTAGAAGAATTAAGGTGTTTCCAAATCTTCCTGTTAAGGATAGATTCGAAAAATTTAGAAAGAACAGAAGTTAGAGAAATAGGACGACAGTTAGAGGGTTGAGAGGGGTCTCCTTTCTTCGGCACAGGCTGAATGAGCGCACGTTTCAAACAAGAAGGGAAGGTTGAAGTAGAGAGGCAAAGACGAAATAGTTTACCGAGGCAGGGTGCAAGAAGTTTTGAGAACTGCAAGAGGAATACGATCAGGACCATACGCTTTCTTAGTGTTAAGCTCAGAAAGAGCAGAAATGACATCTACAGAAGAAATTACGATGCTAGGCATAAATGAGTTGGAGGGGGTGGAAAGAAGAGGAATAGCTCCGGAATAGTCTAAAGTAGAGTTAGAGGCAAAAGTTTGAGCGAGTTTAGCTTTAGTAGAAGGTAAAATGTCAGTTGTGTCATCAGAAGAAACTAGAGGAGGGAAAGAGGAAGAAACAAAATTAGAGTTTACATTTCCAGCAAATGCCAAAAAAGGCGAGAGGAAGAGGGACCAAAAAGATTATTGCATTTACAACGGAGAAAAAAGTTTTTGGTATCTCGAAGAATAGATTTTGCACGATTACGAGATGAAATATAAATTGAATGAGTTTCAGGAGTTTGAAGACGATGGTAATGTACACCTCCATGCCAGAGAGAATCACCTCGGGTGTGCTTTTAGCACAATCCGAGGGACCCCTCCTATGAAAGTAGTAATCATTCCATGGAAAATCAGTGAAATACAACCGCAAATCAGACCAGTTAGCAGCACCAAAGTACCAGAAACGGCTCCTCGCCGAAGGCGGGGGCTGTTCTTGTGTAAGACTTGAAGAGATAGAACAAGATACGGAGATAAGGTGATCGGATGAACCCATTAGAGGGAAGAGTTTAACAGTATAAGAAGAAGGATTAGAAGTTAGGAAAAGATCAAGTATGTTGGGTTTATCACCAAGACAGTCAGGGATACGGGTAGGGAGTTGCACCAACTGCTCAAGGTTGTATTGGATAGAAAAGTCGTAGGCGAGTTCACTGGCTGGATCAAGAGAACTAGATGATATCACCTATGATGATGATTTCGGAGAAAGAAGAAAAAAATAAAGTGTGCTCTATTTTGGAGTTTAGTCGAAGAATTTTTAATAGTCAGTAGATAAATAGACAGAACAAATAAATTTAGTAACCGAGTTGCAAGAGTAGAATTCAGTAGACTCCAAATTAGAGACACGAGAGCAAACAACATCGTTGAGCACATACACGCTCACCTTCTTCTAAATCGGAATAAACTCTCCTTCGCACACAAAAAACATTAATACAGACACCCTTAAAAAAAAAAAAAACTAAATGATGGCCTCAACAAAAGTAGCCTCGGAGAAGCCCCGGGGGGCGGCTTCCAAATATAGCCCCTCATCCACCCCTTCCCCCATCACCACTTGGGAGTTGGTATGAGGAAAGAGAAAAGTTCTAAAAAAAAAAAAAAAAAAACTAATTTGGAGTCTTCCGAATTTTCCACCTTATGGCTTAGGCTCTCTTGCCATTCTACGACTAAATTCATTTATTCTGCTTATTGATCTCCTAATTCTACTGACTATCCTAAATTCTTCGACTATTTAAACTCCAAAATGGAACACATTCACTCTTCTTCTCCTTTCCCTGAAATCATCATATTAGGTGATTTCAATGTTCACCACCGCCAATGGCTTTCTTCTAATTCTCAGGATACAGCTGGTGAACGTGCCTTCCATTTCGCTATCCAAAATGACCTTGAGCAGTTGGTGCAGCTTCCTACTCGTATCCCTGATCGTCTTGGAGATGAACCCAACATTCTAGACCTTTTCCTAACTTCTAATCCTTCTCCTTATACTGTTAAACTCTTTCCTCCTCTGGGTTCCTCCGATCACCTTCTTATCTCTGTATCCTTTGTTATCTCTTCAAGTCTTCCGAGACGAAAGACCCCCTTCTATTGAAAGGAAACGTTTGTGGCACTTCGGTGCCGCAAGCTGGTCGGACTTCTTCGATTTCCCGTGGAATGATTATTGCTTCCGTGGGAGGGGTCACTCGGAGTGTACAGAACGCATTACCGAGGAGATTCTCTCGGGCATGAAGGCGTACATTCCATATTCTTTCCCTTTTACTAAACCTAACAAACCTTGGTTTAACTCTGCTTGTTCTCGTGCTATCCGCCGCAGGAATGCTGCCTTCAGGGATTACCGCCGTCTTCAAATTCCAGAAACTCACGCTACTTATATTTTATTCCGGAATCGTGCAAAATCTATCCTTCGTAACACTAAGAACTCATTCTCCGTAGAAAATGCAATAATCTTTCTGGTTCCTCCTCTTCACGTTCTTTCTGGCATTTTGCAAAAAATGTCAACTCTTAACTTTGCTTCTTCCTCTTTCCCTCCTTTAATATCTTCCGACGGCACAACTGCTGTTTTACCCTCTTCTAAAGCTGAACTCTTTGCTCAAACTTTTGCCTCTAATTCAACCTTAGACGATTTCGGAGCTATTCATCCTCCTTCAACCCCCTCTAACTTAATTATGCCTAAAGATGTCATTTCTGCTCTCTCTGAGCTTAATACTAAGAAGGCGTACGGTCCCGATGGTATTCCTCCTGTGGTTCTCAAAACTTGTGCTTCCGAGCTTGCACCGTGCCTCGGTAAACTATTTCGTCTTTGCCTCTCTACTTCAACCTTCCATTCTTGCTGGAAACGTGCGCTCATTCAACCTGTGCCGAAGAAGGGGGACCCCTCTCAACCCTCCAACTACCGTCCTATTTCTTTGACCTCCGTTCTCTCTAAAGTTTTCGAATCTATCCATAACAGGAAGATTTGGAAACATCTCAATTCTTCTAATCTTATCTCAGATCGCCAGTATGGCTTTCGTAAGAAACGCTCTACTGGTAATCTTCTTTCCCTTCTCTCTGACTCTTGGTCCTCTGCTCTTCGGCATTTCGGTGAATCTTTTGCTGTCGGGCTGGACATATCGAAAGCCTTCGATAGAGTCTGGCAAAAAGCTTTGATTTCTAAACTTCCCTCTTTCGGTATCTATCCTTCTCTCTGTGATCATCTCACTAATTTCCTTTCCGGTCGTCCTATAGCTAATGTTGTGGACGGCCACCGTTCTTCCTTTAAATCTATTAATAGTGATGTTCCTCAGGGTTCTGTCCTATCCCCAACACTTTTTCTACTTTTCATTAATAACCTTCTCTCTATTACCTCATCTCCTATCCACTCCTATGCTAATGACTCCACCCTTCATTATTCCTTCCAGTTTGAAAAACGTCCCACCCAACAGCAGTTGATAGACTCGAGAAGGGTAGCCTTGGAGCAACTAACCTCTGATCTTTCTCGTATTTCAAATTGGGGCATAGAAAACATGGTTGTTTTCAATGCCTCAAAAACTCAATTCCTTCATCTCTCCACTCGACACAATCTTCCACACAACTATGATATCTTCTTCGAAAATACACAACTCAAGCCTTCATCTGTTCTTAATATTCTTGGTGTTTCTTTTTCTCGTGATCTTTCTTGGAAGATCACATTACTTCTCTTTCTAAACAAGCTTCTAAGAGGTTGGGTGTTTTGAGGCGCCTTCAGAATTACTTCACGCAACCCCAATTGCTTGCTCTGTATTGGGGTGTTGTTCGCCCCTGTATGGAGTATGCTTCACACGTCTGGTGTGGTTCCAAACACACAGCTCTCCTAGAGAAGGTGGAGTCTAGGTCATTTCGTCTCATCAACTCTCCTGCTCTTACTAACTCTCTTCAATCTCTTTCTGCCCGTCGAATGGTTGCTTCACTCTCTCTCTACTACCGCTATTACAACAGACAATGCTCTTCTGAACTCTCTCGTCGCATACCTCCTCCATTGAGAAGAGCTCGTGCGACACGCCTTTCTACACAGTCTCATCCTTTCTCTGTCCAACTCTCCGACCCCAGACTTAACCGCTATTCTCAATCTTACATATACTCTACTAATAAAGTCTGGAACACACTCCCTTCATGTTTTCCCACCTTCCTTTGACTTGCATACTTTCAAACGCCGTGTATCTGGACACGTCGGCCTCCATCAACCATGATAATAGATCTTTCCCAACTCCGGTGGAATTTGGTAGGCCTCTGGCCTTTGCCCACCAGGAGATAAAAAAAAAAAAAGAAAATCCACCTTTGGCTGAAAATTGAGGATAGAGACAGTAGTAGGTAAGAATAAAGTTTGTTGTAAGCACACTCAAGCACCTGAGTTTTGGTTAAGAACAAGAGAAATTGCATTGACAAAGGGAAAATTAAAAAAAAGACAGCGAATGTTGCAGAAATTAATGCAAAAAGAAGACCGTGCACCAGGGCAAGTTGGACGCGGGGTCGTGGCCGGACCATTCTCATCATCAGAGGCCGTAAACTCCCAAGTGAAGATGGGGTGATTAGTGGATGTGGGGCACTCCAAGGATCTCCGAAGCAAATCTTATTTTCGCCATTGTTTCATTTTAAAAGGTAATGTATGAGTAAGCTCTTGTAAATTTTGTGGGAACATGTGAAGAAATGGGGTGGAGAGGTAGTGGGAGCATAGACACTCCAATATGAGGCGAGGGTACAGTAGAGATATTCTGAGAAGGTGAAACGCGAAAAGGAACGAACCAAAGGGCAACGGAGTGAAACGGAATGGTTTTGCCCAATGGGTAGTACTTGCATCGCTTCGGACGGGGCTAGATAATTATTTTTTTCTTGATCCAATTGATAATCCCACTAAAAAGAAAATAATTTTTTCAATAATAAATTATTATTTCGCTTTGGTTTGAAATCACCAATGATGATAATTTTGGAGAATGAAGAAGAAAGAATGTGCTTTATTTTGTAGTTTAAAGTTTTTTAGAGAATATTGGAAGAAATTGGATTAATAATAATAATAATAATAATAATAAAGGTAATATGAAATCTCCTGTATCAGTTGAATATTTTAAGAACATAAATGACAAATTAAATGAGAATCAGCCAACTGAAAAATCCACAATTTTGGCAAATTTTTAGAAAACATTTTCAGCCGCCATGCAAATCATAAGATGCTCTTAAAAAAAAAAAAAAAAAAAAAAATAATCAAAAAAAAAAAAATAAGTCAATGCTCTTAAAAAAGGTCTAAAAATAACTCTAAGAAAATGGAGTTCATGCAAATTTTAAAAATGATTTTGGAAAAATTAAATAGAAAAGTTAACTTTTTATTTATTTATTTTTTTCTTTTTTTCTTTTGAAAGATACTTGAAATCTGGCAAAGATATTCTAATATTGAAAGGATTTAGAAGAAATTCAAATTTATTGTATTTTGATTTGTTACAATTATAAAAGTAGCTACTTCAATAAGCATTTTTTTTGATTCCAAAAAAAATAAATATGAAAACTATCAGACACCAAAGACATATGATGGTTATTTATTTGGCATGTAATTACAAGTTATTTGGTATTATAATTTGCACCCTGATGGTCTAAAATTAGAAAATCCATTTTCAAAGTATATTCTAAATCTCAAATTTTTTGCAAATTTATAATAAAACTACTTTTATAATAATAATAATAATAATAATAATAATAATAATAATAATAATAATAATAATAATAATAATAATAATAATAACAATAATAATAATTTTTAACGTTTATAAATATTTTACCTTTAATTCCTTGTGACTCAATTTTTTGAGAAATAACGAAGGAAACTTTGAAGCCAAAATTTGAGCAAAATATTCCTCTTCGTCTGATTCAAAATGTGCTTTTAAACCCTTTTCATTTACTTTGTTTAGCAACGAAGAAACATTTTTCAGGCTCATAAATTTCTATAAAAGAAATTAGATTAATTAATAATAATAATATTAATAATAATAATAATAATAATAATAATAATAATAATAATAATAATAATAAAGAAAAGTAGTGCATCCTGTTTTCTTAACCATCTGTTTCCAGGTTAGTAAAAATAATAATACAAATGACTTGACAATAATAACAGCTCAGTGGGTTAAGTCAGTTCTTCTCTGGCTTACAGGAAGGAGGTTCGCCCCAGGTTAGAACCTCTAATCCAGTAACCAGAACAGACATAAAAAATTGTCGTCTGTAGGGGATTTTCTGTAGTTAATTAATTAATTAGTTTCCAGCAAGGAGTATTATTACGCTAATCTCAATACTAACATATCGCTTAAAAACATAGCAAACACTTACAACATTCCAAGCTATTCCAACATATACAATATAACATTCTCTCTAAATTGCTCCTACAGAGAAGGTCCGCCTATTAAGGATTCGAAACCTTGCCAACCGGTGGTCAAAATATACTTGCTTTGGCAGTACCGGACAGGGTTTCCCTATTAAAAACCCAAATAATCTGTGCAACTTGTCAACTTGGTCAAAAATAATATATAACTCAATTTCCCCTGGCTAAGAACCACACTTGGCAGTGAGTGACGGTGGTAACTTAAAAAAAATAATAAAGTAAAGTAATGCAACCTGTTCTCTTAACCATCTGTTTCCAATGTAAGTAAAATATAATAACACAAATGATTTAATAATAATAATTATAATTTTAATAATTAATGACTAAGAACATACCCTTACATGTTGAGTTTCAAACTTCATTATCCTGGAAGAATTTTCTGCTTTTAAGGCATTGTTTTTGACGTTCTCTTCATTAAAAACAAATTCCAAATGGGTTTCTCTTGGCTCTGACTTTATAAAAGATGAATTTTCATCTAATTCTTTCTTTATACTTTCTTGTAAAGAGATGTTTGATTCAATGCGAGGACAGCTCTGAGGTAAAATGTATGGAATGGAGTATATATATATATATATATATATATATATATATATATATATATATATATATATATATATATATATATATATATATATATATATATATATATATATATATATATATATATATATATATATATATATGAACCGACCGGGGCTCGGGCTAAAAATCTGGGGAAACCGGGGTTTGCCTGCCGGGGTTAAAATCGCAAATTATACTTAAGGGGATAGTCCAATTTCAATTTTTTAAAAAATTTTCAGCCGATTCTCCTGAAATTTTCCGTGTATATAGCTTTTTTTCCAGGTGAAAAAGTCCATTTCTAGCGTTTTTCTGAGTCTATAACTGTTAAAAACTTTTTTTTGGAAATTTGACCCTTTTTCAAATGAATGGCGATTCCAAACTACTT
>SEYY01018955.1:0-10000 GCA_009176605.1 Armadillidium nasatum | reverse complement strand
ATATATATATATATATATATATATATATATATATATATATATATATATATATATATATATATATATATATATATATATATATATATATATATATATATATATATATGACTTTTAAAATAATTATAATTGCAATAAAAAGAAAAAAATAAAGTAATAATATTAATATTGAAATAGCATTAAATAAAAAAAAAAAAACTGGACTATTTTGAGAAAAAGGACTTCATTATTGAAGTGAAAAGGACAATAGAAGAAGCTTGATCATATAAAGATGGGCAAAAAGTTTTTATATATAATATCAAAATCCTACGATCAAGAAGGGAAGATGCATGTTGAATAAGAGAAATTTAATGAAGAAAAAGGGTGGGTATGTCCATGGTCTTTTATGGCAGAATGTACAGGAGAGCAAAGAAGATGGTCTGTTATAAAGGAAACTCCTCTACGCAGCTACGCTTGTCAATTCTTACTTTCAATTGTAGACCAGTTTGGCTTACATATGTCGCATTACAGCTGGTACACTTAAATAAATAAATTAATGAGGATCTGAGAAGCATTGGGTGAGATTCTTTGTGTCTGAAGAAACTATAAATTGAGAGGGAGTTATAATTTATGAGAATGAACTGGCGTTGCGGAAATGCAGCTTCAATTATAGTAAAAATATTTCTATTAAGTTGAGATGTAAGTTATTCTATATACAGAAGTTTTAAATATATTTTTTGTTTGGGCGCAGTAGGAAAATGAAGAGTCGATTTGGAACTTTAGGAATAAATTAAAATGGAAAAGTATTTTTAAAACTCCATCTCTGTATGGAATATATATATATATATATATATATATATATATATATATATATATATATATATATATATATATATATATATATATATATATATATATATATATATAATATATATATATATATATATATATATATATTATATATATATATATATATATATATATATTATATAATATATATATATATATATATATATATATATATATATATATATATATATATATATATATATATATATATATTCTCCATTGAAGGGTTTTCACCCTTTTAGTGGGACGAGCATACTTTGCCATCTGCTATTAAAAGTCCCTTTCCTAGAGTGCTCTAAAAGATCATTTTTTTGACTCGTTTGTTTCAGTGCCAGTCCTTGAGTTTTATTTAAACTCCCAAGTAGGATTTTCACCCTTTCAGTGGGGCTAACACTTTCTCCATCTAACCTCTAAACATTTTCTCAAAGAGGTCTCCAGAAGGTTATGCTTCTCGGAGCTGTGGTTTTCCATGCTGGTGTTAAGAGTTGTTACAAGCAGTAAGCAATAATTATATGGCCAGGTTAACAGTCCTGTCATCCATATATATATATATATATATATATATATATATATATATATATATATATATATATATATATATATATATATATATATATATATATATATATATATATATATATATATATATATATAATTTTAATAATTATTGACTAAGAACAT
Source organism: Armadillidium nasatum (assembly GCA_009176605.1). Taxonomy (NCBI): domain Eukaryota; kingdom Metazoa; phylum Arthropoda; class Malacostraca; order Isopoda; family Armadillidiidae; genus Armadillidium; species Armadillidium nasatum. The sequence goes on along the minus strand of SEYY01018955.1, from coordinate 8,494 downwards.
ACCCTTACATGTTGAGTTTCAAACTTCTTCATTATCTTGGAAGAATTTTCTTCATTAAAGACATTATTTTTGAAATCTTCATTAAACACAAATTCCAATTCAGATTCTCCTGGCTCTGACTTTATAAAAGATGAATTTTCATCTAATTCTTTCTTTTTATTTTCTTGTAAAGAGATGTTTGTTTCATTGTGAAGAAAGCTCTGAAATAAAATTAATGGAATGGAGTATATATATATATATATATATATATATATATATATATATATATATATATATATATATATATATATATATATATATATATATATATATATATATATATATATCCTCAATACGCTTGGGATTTTCCTTTCTAGAAAGGATCATATTTCTTTCCCAAAATTAGTTTACAAGGGGTTGGTTATTTCTGGGGTACATTCAAAACTTTTTCAACTCATCAGAGGTTTCAATCATCCTTACATGGAGTACAAAACATTTTGGAATGGTGGAGTCAACAGCAGCATAGCTTTTTTATCAAGACTCTCATCCTTACTGACTGTTTATAATCTCTCTCGAAGCATTATAAGTTCTCATAATAATTGCTCTTTCGTACTTAGTTGCAAACCTTTTCCACTGAAGAGAATTTGTGATTTGTCATTCTACAAAGTCTCATCTAGTGTCTGAATTCAAATGGAGTGTATCAACACATGACAACACTCATATTGAGAAATTTATTAACGAGATGATGGGCTTCACAGCAATTTGTAAAATGGAAATAATTTAATAATAAATATTTATATGGGAGTAATCATAATAGGGACCAACCAGGGCAGGGGCTGGGGCTCTAGTCAGGATTGCCTAAAATTTGTAAAAGAGGTCAAAACCACTTAAATTTTAGGTTAAGAAAATTAGATATAATTTTAATTGAGATTAATTTTTTTATTTTTATTTTTTTTTTTTTTACAGAACCCCACCACTCACGGGCAAAGCCCTTTTCAAGGAGGGGGCACACACAAAATGAAGAAAAACTCACTCAAACACACACCTAGCGCATATCTCTCAGGTAGGCACGGACTGAAGCCTTGAAGAGTGGAAGATTAAATACAGGAGGAAAAATAAATGATGGTAGAGAGTTCCACAGAACAGAGGTGGCTGGAAAGGAGGCACCACAATGGGCTAGCCTGGGGTTTCCTACATCAACACAAAATTCGTGTGAAAGCAGGGCACCCCTTATGCAACGAGGATGACGCAACGGTGGAAGAATGTGGGAGGCCAATTCCCTCAAGCACCTCACATTGTAGTACCTATAGAAAAGGGATAGTGCACCAACATCACGTAGCAGAGATAGAAGGTCAAGAGAGCTTGAAAGTAGGGAACAGTTAATTAATCTTTTAACTTTAGATTCAACCCTATCCAGCAGAGAGGAGGAGCCGAAGCCTCCCCAAATGTGAGAACAGTACTCCATACAAGGGCGAATAAGACCCTTATATATTTGGAGTAGCTGCTCAGAAGAAAAAAATTCTCGCAACCTGAACAGAATTCCAAGCTTCTTAGAGTCCGCTTTAGCAACCATTGTGATATGTGGTTTCCAAGACAATTTATTGTTTATATTAAGACCAAGAATGTTAATGTTATTAACAGGTAAGACGGGAGAGCCATCAAAGAGGATAGGAAAGTAGGGAGGTCTTTTTGAGAGGGAGATGTGAAGAAGTTGAGTTTTTAAAGAGTTGAATTTCACAAAGTTGCTATGACCCCACTGGGAAATCCCATCTAGATCGGCAAGAATAGAATCGGAAAGTTGAAGATGAGAAGCAGCTCTAGAAGCAAAAGAGGGAGCAGATTTGAAATGAGTAGAAGAATGTAGAGTTGAGTCATCAGCATAAGAGTGAACAGAGTTAGAAGTGCAGTTAAGAAGATCATTAATGAAAAGTAAGAATAAGGTTGGAGATAAAACAGAACCCTGAGGAACACCACAGTTGACAGAAAAAGAGGAAGAGGTCGCTCCATCTACAAGTGCCGAAATGGAACGATCTGAGAGAAAACTTGATAAGAGTAAGCAAAGGGAAGGAGGAAACCCAAAGGAAGGGAGCTTGGAGAGCAGTGACACATGCCATACCCGGTCAAAAGCCTTGGATGTCAAGCGCCACCACACAAAACTCCCCGAAGTCCCTAAGGGCAGAAGACCATAGATCAGTAAAATAGGAAAGCATGTCACCAGTTGACTTCGAGCGTCGAAAGCCATACTGGTGATCTGAGAGAGGAGAATGAGACTCCAAATGATCAAGGAAATGAGAATTGAGGAGAGTTTCAAAAATTTTAGAACAAAAGTGAGAGCTATAGGTCGATAGTTAGAAGGTTCAGAGCGGCTACCATTTTTTGGGATCAGCTGAACAAATGCGTGCTTCCAGCATTGAGGAAAAGTATTAGTATTAAGGTAAGTAGAGTAGAGCTGAATAAGGACAGGCACTAACTCGGAAGCACACTCCCTCAGAACACGAGGGGGAATGCCATCCAGGCCACTGCCCTTCCTGACGCTCATAGATTTCAGGATCCCATGCACCAGATCATAAGTAATTACAGGTAGAGGCATGGGATGCTTGAGAGGAGAAGGAGTAGGAGGAGGGATGCCAGAATCGTGCAGGGTTGAATTAGATGAGAAAAGGAGGCCTTTTCAGAGGGAGTATTTGCAACAGAACCATCAGAGTGAATAAGAGGAGGAAAGGCAGATTTCCAGAAGTTAGAGATATTTTTGACAAGAGGCCAGAAATTTTATCAGTAGGAGAGCCATGGAGGTCAGTGCACTTCCTTTTTGTGAAAGCACGCTTAGTCCGTCGAAGAACATTCCTGCAACGATTCCGAAGTGAATGAATTATAATTATAAGGAAGGAGTAGAATAGTCATCATTCACTTAAATTAATGATTATATGGATTTTTTCAGAAAAAAAATTCAAAAAATTACAGATTTTGTATAATAAAATGAAAAAAAAAAAAAAAAATACAAAAAGTTTTGAATTTTTTTTTCTGATTCACAATAGTGATTCAACAGGTTTATTTAGGTAAGACCCTAAGTTAAAGTTTGAAAATATGTAACATATAAAATTATCAATATAACCTGTATTTATACGTATCATTGCTATGTTATTGCTGTGTATCATTTAGCTATATTATTCAAAATTATTATTTTGTTTAAACTTTCAATCACTATGGCTAATAGATATGCTTCAGCAGTATGGGAGTACTTTACAATGTTTCAGGATAGACTTGAAATAACTAAATGTAACATCTGAGCCATGAAATTAGAAGAGAATCTCCAGGTGCCCCTAGTAAAATGTTTCCAACCAAATCTTAATGGGGGCATCTAAAATCAAAACACAAACATGAACATTTATTAGCAGAAGAGGAGCAATCAAATGTTAAGAAACAGAAAAGAAAAAGAAAATATTGAAAAAGTAGGAAGAAAAATCTTAATTTTCTTATATTTTGTTTGATTTAATCTACTATTAATAAGTATAATTTGCAATTTTAACTCCGGAAGGTAAACCCTGATTTTCCCTGATTTTTAGCCAGGAACCTAGTTGGTCCATAAATCATAATACAAGATTTTGTAAACAGGATAGACAATTTATAAGGACTTACAGTATTTATATATATATATATATATATATATATATATATATATATATATATATATATATATATATATATATATATATATATATATATATATATATATATATATATATATATATATATATATATATATATATATATATTACCTGAAAATTTTGAGAAATATCATATTCTGGAATTAATTCTTCCATCTTTATTTCAATTTCTGATTTGATACTCATTTTCACTATTATTTTAATTGAAATACCTTTAAATAATTAGCAATCTGTGAAGAAGTAACAATTTTTGTGAAATTTTGAAATATACCATGATATTTCATACTTATTATTTAATATGTTGAATGTCATTCTTATAGCTATTTATCTATTCCCAAATGTCAATATAATTTTATTGTACATTTAAATTAAATATAAAAATGAGAAAAAAATTCAGGAAATAAAAAGAGAGTAATGATGTCTGGCCTTTTCAGAATGCTCCAGATAGAAGGTATCAATAGTTTTCTGACTAAAACACTTGATAAAAGTAGTATTAGCTCAATATTTTTCTGTAAAGATATTCATCTCGTTTTTTATTAATAGAATTAAATGTATTTTTTCTTTCAAACTTAATAGTAAATAGCCTTTTTCATTTCTGAATCATTTCTAAGCTAGAATTAGTTATATTGCATTAGCAAAGGCAAAAACACCCTTACCAACCCAATTTTGCTTAAATTTTGTGTATAAGTATTTAAATTCTTACTCCTGAATTCATTTTTGAAATTTTGAGCTTAATTGGACAAACAGTTTAAAAGTTATGACCTTGAAAATTTTGAGGTGACCTCTTGAGGTCACTTAATTTGGACCTCCATAAGTTGGGTAATAATGGTAAAAGATATTCATATGTATATATATATTTAGAGTCAGAAAATACCAATAAGGGGAAGGTCCAATCTTAAATAAAGATATTCATTTAGAAATACGGATAAAAGGAAACGAATGCGAGTATGTTATCCAGGTGCAAGAGTGAATGATATTGTGGACAGAATAGATAGAGATTGCAGATACGAATGTGAATGCAAGAGTGATTGTCCATGTTGGTACAAATGATATAGGTTATACAAGGTCAGAGGAACTGGTAGCAAGCTATAGGAATTTGATTGAAAGACTGAAAGTAAGTGGTAGGAAATGCATAGTGTCAGGTATTTTACCTAGGTTAGAAGCAGGGCTAGAATGGGAAAGTAGGGCCTTTGGTGTAAATGAAAGGGTTAGGAATTTATGTTTATCAGAGGATATTGGATTTTTAGATCACTGGGAAGAGTTTCAAGACAGGAATCTGTTTGCAAGAGATGGAGTGCACCTTAGTCGAGAGGGTGTGCAGCTTCTGAGTTGCAGGATGGAGAGATGTCTGCCGGGAAACTAGGTAAGAATAGGGGTGAAGGGCATAATATTGGAACTGTTAGTTGTGATGATGGTGATTTTAATATTGACGGTGGGATTGGTGGTGGTATGAATAAAAATAGAGGTGCCTTACAATATGAGCCTATTAATAAAAATGGAGATATTACTAGAAATCAAGATGTAAAGGATACATATAAGGACATGTTTAGTATGAAATGTTTTTACACAAATGCTCAGAGTCTTAGAAACAAAAAAGATGAGTTGATTAGTTACATTATAAAGGAGAATCTAGACATAATTTGCATTACTGAAGCATGGGTTAATGAGGCATTTTACGGAGACTCCCTACAGGAATATGAAATAGAAGGATACTCATTTTACCTATACCAACGTAGAGGAAAGAATGGTGGAGGTGTAGCACTCTATGTTAAAGGCAATATTGAATCAGTGTTAATAGCTGACATTAAAACAAATCAGGATGTGGAATCTGTGTGGGTAGATATTCTTATGTATAATAAATCATACAGGATAGGAGCATTTTATAGAGCTCCTGATCAGAGTCAAGTATTAGATGAAGAAATGGTGAAGGAAATCAAGGTAGCGTGTGAAAATAATGTAAAAGGAATAGTCATTATGGGTGATTTTAATTTTCCAGACATTGAGTGGAATTCTTTGAGTAGTATGGTTAATAGAAGTTCAGTATTTGTAAATTGTATTCTATACAACTTTTTGAGTCAGATGGTCCAAGAACCAACAAGGCATGCAGCATTGTTAGATTTAATATTAACAAATGATGAAATGATGGTAAATGATGTCGAAGTAGGGGAGACTTTAGGAGCTAGTGATCATTATATTATTAGATTTAACTGGAATATGAGGTCTGGGCCCAAATTGCAAGTCAATAGGGAAAAGATATTAGATTTCAGAAATGGAGATTTTAGCAAATTCCGAGCAATGCTCAATGAAATTGACTGGGAAAAGGAGTTTAATGGTCAAAATTGTTTCATCATGTGGGAATACTTCAAGCAAATATTGGCTAACATTCAGTCTGTGTGTTTTAAAGATAAACCCATTAGGGTGGCAAATAGAAAACCTAATTGGTGGAGTAGAGAGATAAAAGAGAAAATCAGTGAAAAGCGTAGATGTTTTAAAATGTTCAAAGGTAGGAGAAGGGGGGAAGATTTGGAACATTATAAGAGAATTAGGAATGAATTTAACCAGTCAATAAGAAGAGCAAAGAGAATGGCAGAAATTAATTTGGCAAGAAACAGTAATAAAGACCTGAAAAAGTTTTTTAGCTTTTATAAATTTAAAAGCAAGGATAAGAAAATTGGCCCAATTAAAATTGATGGGAATTTAGTAAGTTCAGATAAGGAATTGGTTAATATTTTCAATGCTTATTTTGCATCAGTGTTTACTGAGGAAAGGTTGGATACCAGTTTAGAGAGTAATAGTTCTAGTTCTAACAACTTCTGTAAATCTGCCTTTCCTCCTCTTATTCGCTCTGATGGTTCTGTAGCTAATACTCCTTCTGAAAAGGCTAATCTCTTCGGCCTCCTTTTTTCATCTAATTCCACCCTGCTCGATTCTGGCATCCCTCCTCCTACTCCTTCTCCTCTCAGGTGTCCCATGCCTCTACCTATAATTACTCATGATCGGGTGCATGGGATCCTGAAATCTATGAACGTCAGGAAGGCCAGTGGCCCGGATGGCATTCCCCCTCGTGTTCTGAGGGAGTGTGCTTCCGAGTTGGCCCCTGTCCTCGTTCAGCTCTACTCTCTATGCCTTAATACTAATACTTTTCCTCTATGCTGGAAGCGTGCGTTTGTTCAGCCGATCCCGAAAAAAGGTAGCCGTTCTGACTATCGACCTATAGCTCTCACTTGTGTTCTATCTAAAACTCTCCTCAACTCTCATTTCCTGGATCATTTGGAGTCTCATTCTCTTCTCTCTGATCACCAGTATGGCTTTCGTCGCTCGAGGTCAACTGGTGACATACTTTCCTATCTTACTGATCTATGGTCTTCTGCCCTTAGGGACTTCGGGGTGTCTTGTGTGGTGGCGCTTGACATATCCAAGGCTTTCGACCGGATATGGCATGCGTCACTGCTCTCTAAGCTCCCTTCCTTTGGGTTTCCTCCTTCCCTTTGCTTACTCTTGTCTAGTTTTCTCTCAGATCGTTCCATTTCGGCAGTTGTAGATGGAGCGACCTCTTCCTCCTTTTCTGTCAACTGTGGTGTTCCTCAGGGTTCTGTTTTATCTCCAACCTTATTCTTACTTTTCATTAACAATCTTCTCCACTGCACTTCTAACTCTGTTCACTCTTATGCTGATGATTCAACTCTGCATTCTTCTACTCATTTCAAATCTGCTCCCTCTTTTGCTTCTAGACTTGCTTCTCGTCTTCAACTTTCCGATTCCATTCTTGCCGATCTGGATGGGATTTCCCGGTGGGTCATAGCAACCTTGTAAAATTCAACTCTTTAAAAACTCAACTTCTTCACATCTCCCTCTCAAAAACACCTCCTAACTTTCCTATCCTCTTCGATGGCTCTCCCGTCTCACCTGTAAATAACATTAACATTCTTGGTCTAAACATAAACAAAAAAACTGTCTTGGAAACCACATATTACAATGGTTGCTAAAGCGGCCTCTAAGAAGCTGGGAGTCCTGTTCAGATTGCGAGAATTTTTTTCTTCTGAGCATTTACTCCAAATATATAAGGGTCTTATTCGTCCTTGTATGGAGTACTGTTCTCACATTTGGGGGGCTCCGGCTCCTCCTCTCTTCTGGATAGGGTTGAGTCAAAAGCTAAAAGATTAATAAACTGTCCCCTACTTTCAAACTCACTTGACCCTCTGTCTCTGCGACGTGACATTGGCGCGCTATCTCTTTTCTACAGGTACTACAATGGCAGGTGCTCGAGGGAATTGGCCTCTCGCATTCCTCCACCGTTGCGTCGTCCTCGTAGCACAAGGGGTGCCCTGCTTTCACACCAATTTTGTGTGGACGTAGGAAATCCCAGGCTAGCTCGTTGTGGTACCTCCTTCTTTCCAGCCACTTCTATTCTGTGGAACTCTCTACCATCATTTATTTTTCCTCCTGTATTTAATCTTCCACTCTTCAAGGCTTCCGTCTGCGCCCACCTGAGGGCTGTGCGTTAGGTGTGTGTGTGTGTGTGTGTTTGAATGAGCTTTGTGCATGTGTGTGTGTGCCCCCTCCTTGAAAAGGGCTCTGCCCGTGAGTGGTGGCGTTCTGTAAAAAAAAAAAAAAAAAAAAAAAAGTATACATGTAATGAATAGGTGTACAACATTTCAAATTGAGTTAAATGAAATCGCATCCTTACTAGAATATATTGACCCAAATAAGACAGCGGGTCCGGATGGTGTGTATGGTAGAATTCTAAAAGAGGGGAGTAGCAGTATTGCAAAGGCACTGTATTTGATTTTTAAGCGATCTATTGCTTTTGGAGAGGTACCTGAGGACTGGAAAGCAGCATATGTGGTGCC
>SEYY01018954.1:277500-286765 GCA_009176605.1 Armadillidium nasatum | reverse complement strand
TTTCAAGAAACTACAAAAGTTTGGAATTGAATTATTTTGGGTAATTGGCTTAATGGTTTGGAATCAAAAGACATCAAAGCTTCACCATTTTATTTTTCATCGTGACAGGCCTAGCTAGCCGAAGATTATTTTGCCTGAAAATATTTATCTATTGCTTCTTATTTCTTATGATCAGAAAAATTATTATGACAAGCTATTAAAGCTTAACAATAGTTAGATAAGTATATATTAATTGTAGAATAATTGCTCCCTTCCCTCTTATAAAAGTAGTTTAATAGTTGTTATTCCTCATTAATTACTGTCTTTTTAATTATGCAGTTAAAATACTCTTAAAATATCAGACTGCATACCTTTTTTATTTCTTTTTCTATTCAATCTTCAGATATATATTACATTACTTTCTTTATCTTCCTCTTTATATATTGCTATTTATTTCTATATAAACTATTTGTACACCAAAAAAAAAATAAACAATATTTTTAGCTAAGAATATAATATCACCCAAAACTTTATACTTAAATATAAATAATATTCAATAATTAAAATAATTTTTCCTTATTTTATTAAATATTTTCTCATAATTTATTATTGTATTAGGTAAAGTGAGACTAAATTTAATCCTTGCAGGATTTTGGAGATTACAAAGAGATTTAATATTAGGATTTATTTTCTGTGTTTTCCATTAAATGCTTTAAATAACTCTTTGTTTTCTTATGCTTAGAGTATATAGTAGAGCTATTTCTGATTTCAGCTATTGCATCCGTATCTGCTATATATTGGTAATATATTCATCCGTATCTGCTATATTCGTAATATATTCATCCGTATTTGCTATATTCGTAATATATTAATCCGTATCTCCTATATTCGTAATATATTCATCAGTATCTGCTATATTTGTAATATATTCATCCGTATCTGCTATATTCGTAATATATTCATATATTCCGTATCTACTATTTTCGTAATATATTCATCCGTATTTGCTATATTCGTAATATATTCATCGGTATCTGCTATATTCATAATATATTCATCCGTATCTGCTATATTCGCAATATATTCATCCGTATCTGCTACATTCGTAATATATTCATCCGTATCTGCTATATTCGTAATATATTCATCCGTATCTGTTATATTCGTAATATATTCATTCGTAATTATATACGGATAAAAAAATATTTTAACAGTTAAGACAAATAAAAAAAAAAATGGGAACAAAATTTTCTAACGATGAAAAGAATATAAAAAGAATAAAAAAGTAACATCACTTATTTTCTTTTAAAAGAGAAAAAATAGCTTCACCAATTTAAATCCTGAAAACAAAATTTTCAAAATAAGAAAAAAAATATGTAACGAATAAAAAAAAGAAAAGAAAAAAAAGAAGATATAAATAACTTCACCATTTTATTCCTAATAAGAAAAAAAAATATTTTCAACGGAAAAAATATATCATGAATACAAATATAGCTTCACCAATTTATTTAACAATATGAAAATTTTCCAAGCAGAAAAAAATAAATAAATAAATAAATAAATAAAAAACAAAACAAAAAAAGAAATGAAAATAAATAAAATATATTACCATTAATATAGATTTACTAATTTTTTTTATCCTAATTTAAAAATAACAAATAATTCTAGAGACAGTTTTGTCACTTAATCCAGTGTTTCCTTGAATATTATTTGCAATGTAGTGAATATATTTTTTGGAGGAGGGGAAGGGGGAGGGGGATGGTGGGAGGGGAGGGGAGGGGAGGGGAGAGGGGTTGAGCAGGTGTAGGGGGTAGGGGGAGATTTATAGAATGACTCAAATAAATATTAACGTCAGTGCTTCTATAGTATTCAAAATTTGGTAAGTAATTTACATTTCATATATATATATATATATATATATAGTTATATATATATATATATATATATATATATATATATATATATATATATATATATATATATGTATATAAATATATATATATATATATATATATATATATATATATATATATATATATATATATATATATATATATATATATATATATATATATATATATATATATATATATATATATATATAATTTACAAACCTAAATCCCTATTTCCAAAATTATAGGATTTCTTTGTTTTGAAAAGAGAATATAAGGCGATATATTGACAATTCGCATCCGCATCCACATCCGCAAACATGTAGAAGCTTAAGACTCACATTTGCATTAGAGGGTGTCAAAAATTTACTATACGTAATACCATTAGAGTATAGGATATTTTGGATATAGTGTAAATAACTATATTTCAATGTATTTTGTTTTCGTTTAATTTTCTAAGAAAGTGAGAAGTCAAAATATTCAATATCATGCGACAGGGTTTTCCTTGTTTGTTCTTATCTTCCTTTGTTGTTTTCATATATTTTCTAATTCTACTGACTACATCTTCTTAAATTCTTCGACTATCTATAGTTCAAAATAAATATTCTCTCGTTTTCTTTCTCGGAAATCATATTGGGTGAATTAAATGTTTAGATGTCGATAACCTTCATCTTGTTCACAGGAATACAACTCGCGAACTTACTTGCCATTTTCTGCCTATATATATATATATATATATATATATATATATATATATATATATATATATATATATATATATATATATATATATATATATATATATATATATATATATATATATATATATATATACTACACCATATCCCGCATGCTGCAGGGTGGTGTCAACTGCAGGAAAAAAATTCCTGCAATTGTACTTGGGAAGAGGGAAAAACTGGTTAAAAGGTTTCCCAGCTTCTAGAACCGAGCGAAGAACTATTCTTCATTTATATATATATATATATATATATATATATATATATATATATATATATATATATATATATATATATATATATATATATATATATATATATATATATATATATATATATATATATGTGTGTGTGTGTGTGCGTGTGTTAGAAATTAAAAATAAGGCGCTTCAAATGCATAATTCGAACCTTAGGGAAATTATAACGATACAGAAGTGACAAAAAGTTTTTTCTCTATAAACGGGGGAAGAGGAGGGGGGGACTGAAAAATGGGGAAGAGCGAGAGGGGTTGAGTATGGGGGGTGGTGGAATACATTTAATCTTAACATTGTTCGACAAACAAAAAATGAGATGATAAAAATATAAATGTCTTGAGAATTCAGTAAGAGAATTAGTTAAAAACAAGACATTTAGGGAATAATAATTAATAATAATAATAATAATAATAATAATAATAATAATAATAATAATAATAATAATAATAATAATAATAATAATAATAATAATAATAATAATATAATAATAATAATAATAATAATAATAATAATAATAATAATAATAATAATAATAATAATAAATAATAATAATATAATAATAATAATATAATAATAATAATAATAATAATAATAATAATAATAATAATAATAATAATAATAATAATAATAATAATAATAATAATAATAATAATAATAATAATAATAATAATAATAATGAGAAATAATAATAATAATGAAAAATAAATAATAATAATAATAATAATAATAAAATATATTAATAATAATAATAATAATAATAATAATAATAATAATAATAATAATAATGAAAATAATATTGATTCCAAATAATAATAATAATAATAATAATAATAATAATAATAGTAATAAAGTAAAGCAACTATAACAACAGCATCAACAACAACAATAACGACAACAACGACAGCAACAGCAACAGCAACATCAACAACAACAATAACAATAGAAACATCTACAATCAACAATAGCAACAATGACAATAACAACAACGGCAACAACAGCAACAACAGCAACAAAAATAATCAAGAGCTCATGAGATACCGCCCTTAGGGAAGCCCAGCGCCTTCGTGAACCAAAATTGTACAAACAACAAATTCAAAAAAAAAAAAAAAAAAATGTTTGTTGAAAATTTATTTTAAATTCTTAAAAGATGATATTAATTATACGTATAATCCTTTAATAGTAGTAATAGTAGTAGTAGTCATAGATTTATTATTATTATTTAACATTCTCTTCCTTTATGCTTAGGGTTTCATAACTTAGATTGAAGAATTTCAGATACCTCACTAAGTACCTATGAAATGAATAATACGTGTATATATATATATATATATATATATATATATATATATATATATATATATATATATATATATATATATATATATATATATATATATATATATATATATATATATATATATATATATATATATATATATATATATATATATATATATATATATATATATATATATATATATATATATATATATATATATATATATATATATATATATATATATATATGTATATATATATATATATATATATATATATATATATATATATATATATATATATATATATATATATATATATATATATATATATATATATATATATATATATATATATATATATATATATATATATATATATATATATGTGCTTCGAGTATAAGAAAACTTTTGATTTTTGAATTTGCACTGACCCTCGCTATATCTATTATTATTATTATTATTATTATTATTATTAGTAGTAGTAGTAGTAGTAGTAGTAGCAGTAGTAGAGTAGTAAAATAGTAAGTATTAGTATTATTATTATTATTATTATTATTATTATTTATTATTATTATTATTATTATTATTATTATTATTATTATTATTATTTGACAAAGGAATTCAAATCATAATTTTATTTCTATAATAATGTTTTATTATAATTATTAATAATATATTTTTTTGTTAAAAAAAATATAAATAATAAATATAATAAGTATAGATATATTATTTTCAAAATATATAAAAGTATTTCCTGCAACATAAAACTCACTTATTATTATTATTATAAAAATAATAAAAAAATTATTTTTCATTATTTTTCATTTCATTACTGAGCATCTTTATTTAATTATTATTATTATTATTATTATTATTATTATTATTATTATTATTATTATTATTATTATTATTATTATTAATTATTCTTAAATTTATTATTAATATCATTATATTTTTATTATTATTATAATTATTACTATTATCTTTCTATTTTTATCAACTGTATTTTTTATTGCTATTTTTTGATAATTTTTGTTATTATTATTATAATTATAATTATTATTATTATTTTTTTATTATTATATTATTATTATATATTATTATTATTATTATTATTATTATTATTATTATTATTATTATTATTATTATTATTATTATTATTATTATTATTATTATTACTATTATTATCCTTCTACTTTTATCAATCGTTATTATTTCAATTATATTATTATAATAATAATAATAATAATTATTATTATTTTCATGATCATCCTCATCTTTATCACCATTATTATTATTATTATTATTATTATTATTATTATTATTATTATTATTATTATTATTATTATTATTATTATTATTATTATTATTATTATTATTATTATTGTTATTCTTTTAATCAATTTACTACCTCTCTGTCTATGAAACAACACCAAGAGCAAATACACATGAGATCATGATAAAACATTAACGTTTTCTGAGTCTCCTCTGTGTCAGCAGAGATTTTTATAGTTCTACACCAACACTCTTATTCTAAACGTAATATATTTTTGTTTGATCATCTTCTAAATCTCTCTCTCTCTCTCTCTCTTAAAGGAAATACATATTATTATTATTATTATTATTATTATTATTATTATTATTATTATTATTATTATTATTATTATTATTATTATTATTATTATTATTATTATTATTATTATTATTATTATTATTATTATTATTATTATTATTATATTATTATTATTATATTATTATTATTATTATTATTATTATTATTATTATTATTATTTATTATTATTATTATTATTATTATTATTATTATTATTATTATTATTATTATTATTATTATTATTATTATTATTATTATTATTATTATTATTAATTAATTTTTTTATTCATTATTATTATAATTTTATTATTATTTTATTATTTTAATTATTATTATTATTATTATTATTATTATTATTACTATTATTATTATTATTATTATTATTATTATTATTATTATTATTATTATTACAACTATTATTATTGTTATAATTTTTTAATTATTTTTAATTATTATTATTGTTATAATTACTGTTATTTTTATTATTATTATTATTATTATTATTATTCCTATTATTATTATAATTATTATTATTATTATTATTATTATTATCATTATTATTATTATAATTGTTATTACTGATTTTAAACCAATTTATCTGCTAAAAATTAATGACTTACTCTTAGCCGAAAATATTTAAAATAAAAGTAATTTTTTTGTCTCAATTATATGAAAATTGAAACAAATTTAAATATTTTAAATATTTAAAGTAAATTATTTATTTAAATTGCTTATTTTTGACAATGGATTTTAAATATTTTTTAATATCCAGAAAAATTATTATTCATTTCAATTTTCAAAAGGTCGCAAATTATTAAATAAAACTAATAATGATAATAATAATAATAAAAATGCACATAATAATATTGATAAAAATAATAATGATAATAATAATAATAATAATAATAATAATAATAATAATAATAATAATAAATAATAATGATAATGATGATAATAAAAATAATATAGTAATAATAATAATAATAATAATAATAATAATAATAACAACAATAACAATAATAATAATAATAATAATAATAATAATAATAATAATAATAATAATAATAATAATAATACTTATAATAAAAATTATACTAATATTAATAATAATTTATAATAAATAATAATAATAATAATAATAATAATTTTAATAATAATAATAATAATAATAATAATAATAATAAATAAAGATGCTGATATCTTATTTAAATTAAATTGTGAATGTATCATGTTATTTGAATATAAAAAAAATTGATGAAAAAAATTTATTAATTAATTAATAAATTTTTAATTGAATTAAAACATTTAATTATTTTAATAATTCTTAACATTGCATCAATGAATTAAAGTAAATAATTTATTTCTTAAAAAATAATGCATTAAATTGTAATAAAATTATTCTGTACTTTATATTCAAATTAAATTGACATTTAATTTATTTAAAATTAAATTATAAAAATTGGTTATCTTAAATTATAAATTAAATAATACGAAGATAACTGTATTAAAAAATTTTTAAATTAACAGATAAATTTTAAAACAAGCTAAAAAAGCAAGAAAATAATCAAAGAAAAAAGTGACCAAAATAAAAAGTAAAATAAAAAATCAAAGAAAAAAAAGAACAAATAAATATCAAACAAGTAAATCAAAAGCCAAAAAAAGGACAAAAGAACGAAAATAAAAAAGAAAGTGTAAATCAAACAAATAAGCAAGAAAAAGAAAGATAGAGTCAGAAAAACAAGCAAATAAAAGTAAAAAATAAGCAAAAAGAATCAAACAAACAGATAATCAAAAGAAGAATAATAAAAACAGGCAAACATAAAGCAAAAAATAATAAAAAGAATCAAGCAAACAAATAAAAAAAGAAAACAAAGAGAAAGAAAAGAATCAGACAAACATGCAAACAAAAAGCAAAAAATAATAAAAAAGAAATGAAGAAACAAATATGCAAGAAAAAGAAAACAAAAAGAAAGAAAAGAATCATAAAACCATGCGAGCAAAAATAATTAAATGAGAATCAAACAAACAAATAATCAAGAAAAAGAAAGAAAAGAATCAGACAAACATGCAAGCAAAAAAGCAAAAAATAAGTAAACGAGAATCAAACAAACAAATAAACAAGAAAGAGAAAAAAGTAAGAAAGAAAAGAATCAAACAAACCAACAAACAAAGAAGCAAAAAAATAAGTAAACGAGAATCAAACAAACAAATAAATAAGAAAGAGAAAAAAGTAAGAAAGAAATCAAGTTTACATATCGTAAAAGTAAAAGTTAAATGAAAGGCAGTTAAGTCTAAATTTATTGTTGGAACTTTTTACAAGTTTTACGATTTTCGATTTGAGTACAAACTCTCCCATGGGCTTTCCTATTTGACGCTTTTGGTACTGAAAATGGCGAATAAAATAAGGGGACGTGATGAGGGTTCTTCCTTTAGTAAGGGGAGAATCCCATCACAAGTCCCCTTTTTGATGGGGTTCTTCTATGAAAATGGTTATAAAGGGTCAGGGAAACAAGGCTAATATTTGGAAAGTGGACATTAGTGAGAAAGACGTAAAGGATTGCAAATAGAATGATCTTTGAGATAACGATTATAAAATAATAGATAATAAAATCGATATTTAAAGAGTAGATATCAAGAAATATTTTGGTGATTGTTTTTTGGGGGGTGAAGGCTTGTTTCGGGGGCTTGCGGAAAGGGGGTCTTCAATTTTTAAGAGAGAGAGTGAGAGAGAGAGAGAGCAACTTAGACTGATTTACAAATAGATAAGTAGTAAAATATCTAAAAGGATTTAAAGTAAAATTAGATAAAATTAATTAAAAATAAAATTAGATTAAATTATTTAAAAATAAAATTCGGTAAAATTATTTAAAAACAAAATTAGATTAAATTATTTAAAAATAAAATTAGAAAAAATTATTTAAAAATAAAATTAGATAAAATTATTTAAAAATTAAATTAGATAAAGTCATTTAAATATAAAATTAGATGAAATTATTTAAAAATAAAATTAGATAAAATTATTTAGGAATAAAATTAGATTAAATTATTTAATAATTAAATTAGTTTAAATTACTTAAAAATAAAAATATAAATTTATCTGGCAATAAAATTAGTTAAAATTATTAAAAATATAAAATTAGATAAAATTATTTTGAAAAGTTTATTAAATAAAATTTTTCAAAATTAAAATTGGCTATAAAATTAGCTAAAATTATTTAAATATAAAATTAGATATAATTATTTTTAAAAGTTTATTAAATAAAATTATTCAAAAATAAAATTAGATAAAATTTTTAAAAAAAAGTAGATATCAAAGTCAATCCTAAGAAGGTTTTAAACTTACTGATGACATGTTAAGCAAAAGGGAGTAAGAAGGAGAGAGAGAGAGAGAGAGAGAGAGAGAGAGAGAGAGAGAGAGAGAGAGAGAGAGAGAGAGAGAGAGAGAGAGAGAGAGAGAGAGAGAGAGAGAGAGAAATTTCGACAAAATGAAGATTACACTCTGAAAAACAAA
>SEYY01018954.1:272500-275000 GCA_009176605.1 Armadillidium nasatum | reverse complement strand
ATCTTTTTTAATTTTTTATTTCTCTATTTATTTCTTTTTCAATTCGTTTATTATTATTTTATTTACGTTTTTTATTTATATATTTATTTCTTTTAATTTCTTTTTCAATACCTTTATCATTATTTTATCTAGTTTATGTTTTTATTTCTTTTATATTTCTATTTTCTTTTTTTTCAATTCCTTTATCAATATTTTATCTACATCTTTTATTTAAATTTTATTTATTTTTATTACATTATTTTTACTTTTTATCTTTTTCTATGTATTTTTCTTAATCTTTTTTCATTGCGTTGTATTTTTATTTATATTTTTTACAAATATTTTATTAATAAAATTTAAATTTATATTTCTCTATAATTTCTTTTCTACCTTTGTCTTTTCTTAATCTTTTTCTCTAACTTTTTACTCCCATTTATTTTTTTCTTTTTCTTTCATTTCTTTTTCTTTTTGACTTGCTTTTCCTTTTTTATTTATCTTTCTTAATCTTTTCTTTATCTATTCCATATGTTTTATCTATATTTCTATACATCTTTTTCTTTCTTTTTATTTCTTCTTCTTTATCTCTTTCTTTATATTTTCCTTACGTTATCTTTTATTTACACTTTTTAATTTTCATGCACCTTTTTTCTCTTTCAATTTCGTTTTCTTTTCCTTTACATTTTCCTATTTCTTTTTCTTTAATTTATTTTTCTCCAGACTAAAAAGAAGATAAAAATAGAATTTTTTTTCTTATAATAATAATAATATAAAATATAAAAATAAAAAAAAAATTATATAATATAATATATATATATATATATATATATATATATATATATATATATACATATATATAGTATATATATATATATATATATATATATATATATATATATATATACTATATATATATATATATACTTTATATATATATATATATATATATATATATATATATATATATATATATATATATATATATATATATATATATATATATATATATATATATATATATTATATATATATATATATATATATATATATATATATATATATATATATATATATATATATATATATATATATATATATATATATATATATATATATATATATATATATATATATATATATATATATATATATATATATATATATATATATATATATATATATATATATATATATATATATATATATATATATATATATATATATATATGCGTGTAAGTATGTAAGCAAATAATTACCTTTTATATAGTTCTTTGCTAAAATGGTAACCATATGTTGAAGACACAAGGCATAGACCCCATACCGAGGTTCATCCGAGGAAATAAAAGGAAAAGAATTTTTCCTCCGGAAATGTTATTTTCCCCTTTTTCCACCTTTTCCTTCAATGTTTCCTCAACCTTCTTCAGGGCTGCCAAATGCAGGGTCTTTTTTCAAGAAATCTGAAGGTAAATCTGCACATTTTCTGTTTTTATAAGTTCAATTTTCAGGTGAGTTGTCTTTTCAATGCTGTATATAATATATATATATATATATATATATATATATATATATATATATATATATATATATATATATATATATATATATATATATATATATTATATATATATATATATATATATATATATATATATATATATATATATATATATATATATATATATATATATATATATATATATATATATATATATATATATATATATATATATATATATATATATATATATATATATATATATATATATATATATATATATATATATATATATATATATATATATATATTATATATATATATATATATATATATTAAAGATTTGGAGCCACAGAACTTATATTTTAATTGGGTTCACCACCTAATGGAGTAAGTTCTACTTTACTATCCAAGTGATTGAGAGTTTACACACACACACACACACACACACACATATATATATATATATATATATATATATATATATATATATATATATATATATATATATATATATATATATATATATATATATATATATATATATATATTATGTATATGAGTGTGTATTGAAGTATATTTAAAAGTTTGCAGTCAAAATTTTCTTCAAAAAATCTTCGAGACTTAATAAAATTGAAACAAAATCTTCGTTTATCAAGGAAGACTCACGGGAAACCACCATCATGAAATAAATTAAAACCAACACATCAAAAAAAATCTCTCTTTCCCCCCTCCCCTTATAAAAGAAATCTCTTTTTTACACCCTAATAAAAAAAATATCTTCTATATATGTTAAATGTTATGCTAAAAATCGCACTCTAAAATTTTACGCGAAAATAATCCCAAAATTATTTAAAAACTATTTAAAAAAAATATTTTTAAAATAAATAAATTTAAAAAAAAAAAAAAAAAAAATTAAAAAAAAAAAAAAAAAATTAAGAAAATTATTTTTAAAAAAATAAATAAATTTAAGCGAAAGTAATCCCAAAATTATTTAAAACTATTAAAAAGATTATTTTAAAAAAATAA
>SEYY01018954.1:257500-260000 GCA_009176605.1 Armadillidium nasatum | reverse complement strand
TATTATTATTATTATTATTATTATTATTATTATTATTTTATTATTATTATTATTATTATTATTATTATTATTATCACTTGGCAAATGCTTCTCACAAAAGATTTTTTTTTTTAGAGGCAAATTTACTATTAAGATTTATGCAAAACATTTCTTTTATGTTCGCCAATTCTACTTCGATCCACTACTGGAATAAATTATTGGGATACTATGTATGTATGTATGTATGTTATGAATGATATGTATGTATGTATGTATGTATGTATGTAATGTATGTATGTATGTATTTATGTATGTATGTATGTTTAACAGTAGTATGTGCATTTGTGTGTTGCAGATACATTCATTCTCTAATACGTATTCTCAAACTACTAAAACATAGTCAAACATTCTTCCATTTATATATATTTTCAAACCACTAAAATACAGCCAACATTCTTTCTTTCTTGCATTCAATACAAATTTATTAAAACACAGTTAACATTGTTTCGCTTTCAGATCACTGATAGATAGTCAATGCATAAAAATTAACATTCTTTCACTCATACATTACTCATACACGACTAAAGCACAGTCAGCAATTTTTCTTTCATACATACTTTCCAACTGTTATAAAGCATTGGCAAAATTCTTTCCTTCATACAAATTACTATACCACTTAAACATTCAATAAATAACTCTTATACATACTTTCAACACTAAAACACAGCAAGTATTCTTTCATACACATATTTAAACCACTAATTCACTAAAGGTTAAAAAAAAATTTCTTTTATACAACTTTCACATCACTAAAATCTTTTGTTCACACATACTCACCAACTATTAGATCATACTCAACATTGTTTTGCTTCCACAACTCTCCTTTCGCAAAAACATTGCGAATAATTCAAAAAACATTATTTTTCTCTTACATGCAATAACACCAGTAAATCATAACTAACATACAGATGAATGTTATTTTACACTCACATTCATTTTCTCACACATATCTCTTAAACACTTCTACTCACAGAAAGTACGATTTTAAACGCTCCTCCTCAGAAAGTACGATCTATTGAACTTCTTCTAATAGAAAGTACGATTTTAAGAGATTCAGTTCACAGAAAAACGATTTTGAACAATTCTACTTACAGAAAGTACGATTTTAAGAGATTCAGTTCACAGAAAGTACGATACTGAACACTTCAGCACACAGAAAGTACGATTTTAAAAGCAGTAACTAGCAGAAAGTTCGATATTAAACACTTCAGCACACAGAAAGTATGATTTTGATATGTTTCAACTAACAGGAAAAAACATACTTACTATACTTTATCACAATATATATATATATATATATATATATATATATATATATATATATATATATATATATATATATATATATATATATATATATATATATATATATATATATATATATATATATATATATATATATATATATATATATATATATATATATATATATATATATATATATATATATATATATATATATATATATATATATATATATATATATATATATATATATATATATATATATATATATATATATATATATATATATATATATATATATCTAAACATTAAACATAGATTAAAATAATAAAACTGAATAGACTGAACTGACAAGCAAACAAAAAAAAAATAAAATAAAAAAATATTAAAAAAAATTTAAAAAAATAATAAAATATAGTTTGAAATTGAAAAATTAAAAATTAAATTCATTAGATGAAGAAAATTAATGGGATGCAAATTCGTTTATTAATTAATCAAACAAAAGTCTGCAACTAAAGGTAAAGTAATTTTAATTTTCTCTCTTAATTTAATCTTTATCTCCTTTCTTTATCTTCTTTCTTTCTTTATCTTTTTAACTTTATCTTCTTTCTCCTTCTTTATCTTCTTTCTTTATTTTTTTCCTCTATCTTCTTTCTCTTTCTTTTCTCTATTTTCTTTCACTATCTTTATTATCTTATTTCTTTTTCTTTTCTCTCTATTTTCTTTCTTTATCTTCTTTCTCTATCTTCTTTCAATTATCTTTTTATATCTTCTTTCACTATCTTTATTTTTCATTTTCTTTTTATATCTTCTTTCTCTGTTTCTTTTCATTATATTTTGATCTCTCTTCTTTCTCTATTATATAACTTCTTTTTCTATTTCTTTTCATAATATTATTATCTTCATCTCCTTTCTTTATTTCCTTTCTTAATTATCATCTTTCTTTCTCTGTTTCCTTTCAATATTCTCGTTCTTAATATTCCTTCACTACCTTTGTTCTTTATCTTCGTACTTTATCTTCTTTCTTTATCTTTCACTATATTTATTTTTTCTCTTCTTTCTCTATCTTTCATTATTTCTATTTTATCTTCTTTTTCTATCTTATTTCCCTACTATCTTTAACTTTTTTATCTTCTTTATTCTTTTTTTCTATCTTCTTTCTCTATTTAATTTCACTATCTTCGTTCTTTATCTTCTTTTTCTATTTTCTTACTTT
>SEYY01018954.1:237500-245000 GCA_009176605.1 Armadillidium nasatum | reverse complement strand
ATATATATATATATATATATATATATATATATATATATATATATATATATATATATATATATATATATATATATATATATATATATATATATATATATATATATATATATATATATATATATATATATATATATATATATATATATATATATATATATATATATATAATATATAATATATATATATAATCCAAATAAAACTTTGAATTTTTAGGATTATGATAAGGAGTAGATCTGAGTTTATTTCCCCCTTCCCCCCGCCCCCTTTATCATTTCCGCTTCATAATATGACAAAAATAAACAAAAAGAAGCACTTGGCTTTTATAGTTCCCTTCTCGAACATTTTCCCCCGCAAATTTCTCTTTTTCACCCCAAATTTCTCTTTTTCACCCCAAATTTCTCATTTTCACCCCAATTCAGTGTAAAAAAGAAAAAGTCTTGTAACTCGAAGAAATATAAAATTCACAACTTTTGGTACTGTGTTGTTGCTTTTCTTGTTGTAGTGTTGTTGTACTTCTTCTTCTTCTTCTTCTTCTTCTTCTTCTTCTTCTTCTTCTTCTTCTTCTTCTTCTTCTTCTTCTTCTTCTTCTTCTTCTTCTTCTTCTTCTTCTTCTTTCTTCTTCTTCTTCTTCTTCTTCTTCTTCTTCTTCTTCTTCTTCTTCTTCTTCTTCTTCTCTTCTTCCTTCTTCTTCTTCTTCTTCTTCTTCTTCTTCTTCTTCTTCTTCTTCTTCTTCTTCTTCTTCTTCTTCTTCTTCTTCTTCTTCTTCTTTCTTCTTCTTCTTCTTCTTTCTTCTTCTTGTTCTTTTCTTCTTCTTCTCCTTCTTGTCTTCTTGTCCTTCTTGTTCTTCTTCTTCTTTTTGTTCTTGTTCTTCTTGTTTTCTTCTTCTTGTTCTTCTTCTTTTTCTTCTTCTTGTTATTTTTCTTGTTATTTTTCAGTAGTGCATCCTATTTTGCTCATTTTCCTCTTCAGAAATATATCCATTAAAGTCGTATATTTTTTCTGAATCATCTTACTAGCTCTCATCAACATCATCATGCTGGTTTCACCACCACCATAATTATCGCTCTTCTTTAACCTTTCACTCAAATTACACATTGCAACAACAACAACAACAACAACAACAACAACAACAACAACAACAACAACAACAACAACAACAACAGCAACAGCAACAAAAATTAACAATAATGAAACAACACAAAACACATTAAAACACCTAATAATAATAATAATAATAATAATAATAATAATAATAATAATAATAATAATAATAATAATAATAATAATAATAATAATAATAAAGTAATAATAATAATAATAATAATAATAATAATAATAATAATAATAATAATAATAATAATAATAATAATAATAATAATAATAATAATAATAATAATAATAATAAAATAATAATAATAATAATAATAATAATAATAATAAATAGTAATAATAATAATAATAATATAAAAAAATAATAATAATAATAATAATAATAATAAATAATAATAAATCTATAAATATAATTTCGCCTCTTCTTGCGATAGATTCTGAGTATTTATTATAATAATCCATATTAATAAATTATATATATATATATATATATATATATATATATATATATATATATATATATATATATATTATATATATATATATATATATATATATATATATATATATATATATATATTATATATAAACATATTTATATATGGATTATCAATAATAATTTAAAATTAATGATTTAATTAATTACTTTTAACATGGTTTGGTCTTATTTTAATGTAATGAATAAATAATAATGAATAAAATAAAAATAATAATAATAATAATAATAATAATAATAATAATAATATATAATAATAATAATAATAATTAATAATAATAAATAATAAATAATAAATAATAATAATAATAATAATAATAAATAATAATAATAATAATATAAATAATAATAAATAATAATAATAATAATAATATAATAATAATAATAATATAATAATAATATAATATAATAATTTTAAATAATTTATAAATATAATAATAAAAAAAATAATAATATAATATAATAATAATAGATAATATAATAATAATAATAATAATATATAATAATATAATAATAATAAAAATAATAATAATAATAATAAAAAAAAAAAAAAAAAAAAAATAAAAAATAAAGAAATTAATATAATAAATAATAAAAATAAAAAAAATAAAATAATAATAATAGTAATAAATAATAATAATAAAATAATAATAATAAATATAATAATAACTAATAATAATAATAATAATAATAATAATAAATAATAATAATAATAATAATAATAATAATAATAATAATAATAATAATAATAATAATAATAATAATAATAATAATAATAATAATAATAATAATAATAATAATAATAATAATAATAATAATAATAATAATAATAATAATTAAAAGAGTGTGAAAAAAAATTTCTTCTTACATAGTTCATTCCTTTAAACATCTCTACCTGTTCTGTACTCTCATTTGAGGCCCGTTATGAGGTAATAAATAGTCTCTAAATCCTCTTAATAGTCTAGAATGACACAAACGAAAACACTAACTCAAGGGGCTAATGTTTATTTCAGATTTTAAATAAGTGTTTTTGTGTAAAAAAGTGGGAGGTGCTTGGGGGGAGGGAGAAAAGGGTTTTTTTTGGGGGGAGGGGAAAAAATATTTAAAAATTGAGGGTTCATTACCTTACCCCTCACTTACTCGATTCTCATTATTACCTTTTGCTTGAAGGGTTCCCCCTCCTCCCCCCTTTCATCAACTCTTCAATTTTGGGGGAGGTATCGTCCCTCTCTCCCCTAGTCATTCCCCCCCCTTCTCCCCGGAAATGAACACCTCCTTGAAGCAGTTCCTGTCTATTATATCACGAACCCGAGGATTAAAATGACTTCCTATATTGCCTGCATTCCGCACTCTCTCTCTCTCTCTCTCTCTCTCTCTCTCTCTCTCTCTCTCTCTCTCTCTCTCTCTCTCTCTCTCTCTTTCTCACTCTCTCTCTATCTCTTTCTCTCTTTCTCTTCTCTCTCTCTCTCTCTCTCTCTCTCTCTCTCTCTCTCTCTCTCTCTCTCTCTCTCTCCTTCTTTTCATATAATTTGCTTCGTCTATAATTTTTCCTCTCCTTTTTCTTCGCTTTAATCTTATTTTTTCCTATCTATCTATCTATTTATCTTCTTTTCTATCTATTTCTCAAACTACCCATATATCTATTTTAATATCTATCTCTCTATGTATCTATACAAATACTCGTATATATAATAATATCAATATATAATATATATAATTATTTAAATATATATATATATATATATATATTTATTTAATTATAATATATTTCTAATCTATCTATCTATCTTTCTATTTGATCAATCTTTATCTATCATCTATCAATCTATTTCTCTATCAATCTATTATCTCTCTGTCTATCATTCACTATCTATCTATCTTATCTATATACTCTATTATTCTATCTTATTCTATTTTTTCTTCGTTAAGTATTCTTAACATTTTTACATTTACGACAATGATCGTCATTTATAATATTTTCACTAATTCATATTATAATTTATAATATTTTTTAACAGTTAATAATTAAATTTATATATTATGTATATATATTATTATATAATATATTATATATATAATATATCTATTTTAATATTTATTACTATATATATTATAATAATTATTAATTATATAAATAATTAATTTAGATTAATATATATTTATCTATATAAATTAATGATATATATATATTCAAAATCTCTGGTCGGTCTTTAACATTTAGGCAGATATTAAAATTTAGGCCTGATGAACATGAATATAATATAATTTTAAGTTTTTTAATTGAATTATAAAATTTATTATATAGCCTTGGGTATATATATGCTCATAGATATTATACTTGTTATAGTATTTAAATGAATAATAACAAAGATTATATTCAATAATATTCTAAATATATTTTTAGTAATATTCAGTTAGACCTTTATCATAATATATTATAAATTATAATATATAATATATAATATATTATGAAATATCGTATTATATTTTTATTATATTAAATTATAATAATAAAAATAAAAAAAAAAAAAAAAAAAAAAAAAAAAACTAAAAAAAAAAAATTATTCCTCTTAGAAAACTTTTCAGAGATAACAGCTAATAAAAGATTGAAATAGTAGAGTAGGACCTACGAAAAAAGTAAATAAATAATTTTGAAGAATAGAGAATTGAATTAATTATTAATATTTATTATTATTATTTTTATTTTTTTTTAAAAAAAAAAAAAAAAATTAAAATTTTTTTTAAATATTTTTATTTTTTTATTTTTTTTTATTATTTTATTATTTTTTATTATTATTATTATTATTATTATTATTATATTAATATTATTATTATTATATATTATTTATTATATTTATTTTATATTTTATATTATTATTATTATTATTATTATTATATATTATTTCATTTATTATTATATTATTATTATTATTATTATTATTATTATTATTATTATTATTATTATTATTATTATTATATATATTATTATATTACAATATTTTATTATTATTTTTTTTATTATTATTATTATTATTATTATATATTACAATTATTATTTTATTATTGTTATTATTATTATTATTATTATTATTATTATTATTATTATTATTATTATTATTATTATTATTATTATTATTATTATTTAAAAATTAACGTAAAATTTCTCTCATCACGGAAGAAATAGAAATTATCATAATCAGGAATAAAAATTTATAATTACTGAGAGAGAGAGAGAGAGAGAGAGAGAGAGAGAGAGAGAGAGAGAGAGAGAGAGAGAGAGAGAGAGAGAGAGAGAGAGAATATATATCAATCTACGAAATATATTGAACAAAAATTGGGCTCCTCCATTTTACGACAGTCTCCCCCAAACTGATACGTCAAGGAGGCCAATTTCCGTTTTCTATAAAAGTAATTGCTTAGAAAACGAATTATTATGGTAGACTAAGTATTTCTTCGTAATATTTTTATTTTCTAATATTTTGGTTATTAGTGATCTCTCTCTCTCTCTCTCTCTCTCTCTCTCTCTCTCTCTCTCTCTCTCTCTCTCTCTCTCTCTCTCTCTCTCTCTCTCTCTCTCTCTCTGTTTACTCGTCAGCTATATTTGTCCCTTCTTTATTGATCCATTAATTTTTCGTCTCCAAACCAAATAATAAAGTCACTTAACCATATATATATAAAATAAATATATATATATATATATATATATATATATATATATATATATATATATATATATATATATATATATATATATATATATATATATATATATATATATATATATATATATATATATATATATATATATATATATATATATATATATATATATATATATAATATATATATATATATATATATATATATATATAATAGGGCCTAAAAGGTTTGAAGTCTACTTAGAATTCACCAACACCAGGGAAAGTTTCATGACCCAGATTATTCTTTAGGACAATTATTGCAGTGTTATAATTTTGAGAGCGGAACTCACCAACAAAGGGCATGTGACGTCCCTCCAGGTGGACAAAATACTGCACTTCAGGCCGTCACAAATTCAACACCTGTGATGCTCTCCCGGAACCCGTTTGAGTAAAGTATACTCCTTACGAGGAAGAGCAACACCCTTATACAGAGCAAGTAATTGGGGCGACCTGAAGGAGTTTGCTTTCTAAGCATTCCAAAGTACCGTGGTACTAACGGTAGAGTGATTAACTCACGAGATTGAGGGCGATGGTTCGAGACTACTTGCAGATCCTAAGTATATTTTGCCTAGAAAAGTTTCTCTCCTAGAATAGGGCAATGTCCTGGATATATATATAAATAGGTTCAAGCTCAAATGGATGAATGTTTTCTGGAAAAAAAAATTAAAAATAATAAAAAATAAAAAAAAATATATAAATATATATATATATTTTTTTAATTTTTATATTTAAGTAAACTCCATGTAGCCCCTATATTTTGAGTGTAAGGTGCAGTTTGAGGATCCACAAAATTTTTACTGGGGTTCAAAGTAAGATGTTTCAAAAAAAAATTGTTTTTAAGCCATTTTTTGGGCTAAAAACTTAAACTGGGTATTATACCCAGGGTATATCTACGGGGGCTCTGCCCCCGTACCCCCCGACCCGTAGTGATGATGATATTGTCGACTACTTTCATTTCTAAGATGGGGTATTTTCCATTTTTTTTTTTAGAAAACATTCCTCCATTTTTGTTATATATATATATATTAGATATTATATATATATATATATATATATATATATATAATATATATATATATATATATATATATATATATATATATATATATATATATATATATATATATATAATATATCCTTAGCAGGGTTGGGGAGCTGATAAATAGTTATCGAATATAATATATATAAATAATAAAGAATATTAATATATCCTATATATAATAATATATATATATATATATATATATATAAACGCCCTCTTAGCAGGGTTGGGGAGCTGATAAATAGTTATTCGAATCCCAACTTTCTGACTCCGAGAGTAGGTATAAAGATTTAATTATATATTAATAAACCAATAATAATGATAATGTTAATAATAATCCTCAGCGGTAGAACATTCGCTTAGCAAGCGAAAGGGCCAGGGTTCGAGGCCTGATCGGGGAGGGGAAATGTGAGCGGTATCTCCTTCCGCCGAGGTCTGAATGACTCAGTCGTTAAATGAGTACATTAGTAAAATACTTTTGTCACTGATCCGAAATAGGCCAGGACCTGTCAGCGTTATCCGCTGTGGGTCCATGAAACCCAAGAATCTTCCTCGAAAGATCCCACTGACAAAACTTAATGTCCTTCCTGGGGGGATGAAGATTATAATAATAATAATGATTATTAATAATATAAATTTTTCATAATTATCAGGTTATAAAATTAACTTAGTACATGTTTCGAAAGCTTTATAGTATATTCGACGTACACAGATACACATGTGAGGCTGTGAAACAGTGTGATTATTCAAACTATTATAACTTCTTCAAAGATGTGAACGATTTTTTTTTTACGACTTTTGCTTAACAGAATTGCAAAAAAAAAAAAAAAAAAAAAAAAAAAAAAAAAAAAAACGAGAGAGAATGAAAGGAAAAACTTTGGAGTCGAGACAAACAATGGACTCCCGATCCACGATCCACGAAACACGACCCAAGACCCAGGACCCAGGACCCAGGACCCCCTACTTTGACTCTCTGTCTTTGCCTCTAAGAGGTTTGTTTGGTAACAGAGAGAGAGAGAGAGAGAGAGAGAGAGAGAGAGAGAGAAGATTTATCTATCTGAAGTTGGTTGAGATTTGTTTTAAATTAATTAAGAAGATAAAAGTAGACTGAATGTAGATAAATGATGAAGTAACATTAAGAGATACAACAT
>SEYY01018954.1:220000-222500 GCA_009176605.1 Armadillidium nasatum | reverse complement strand
ATTATTATTATTACTAGTACTATTATTTTCTAATTATCATTAATATTATTTTATTCTTAAAATAATCAATATTTTTATTATAATCCTTACTATTATTTTTATAAATATTATCATCATCATCATTATTATTATTATTAATATCATCATTATTAAAATATTTATTATTATTATTATTATTATTATTATTATTATTATTATTATTATTATCAGTTATTATTATTATTATTACTATTATGAAAAGTAGTGTTAGTAATTTTCAGAGTCAGAAATTTAATTTTATGAATAGTTAAACAAGTACTATTATTATCTTTATTTTTATAACAAATATTTTTTGATAATAAGAAGCAATGAAGAGTAGACAAAAGGAGAGTTGCATTTGGTTGGGAGGATTGACAGAGAGAAGTTCATTATATATAATATATATATATATATATATATATATATATATATATATATATATATATATATATATATATATATATATATATATATATAGACTATCAAATAATCTACAAGTTGTTTTAGAAACTTTTTACAAGAAATGACGTCACAAGGCTAGGCTAGGTTAGGGTTTTTATCTCTTGTCTATTATGAATCAAAATTTCACTCTACGCAAAATAATTTTCGTATACATAATGTTCTGTTATAAATAAGTGATATATTTTCGACAATTGATGAATGAACCTTTTTGCCAGAAAAATTTAATTCCTAACAAAATATTGAGAAGGATTAAAATAGAGTGAGAGATAGATAGATAAATATTTAGATAGATAGATAGATAGATAGATAGATAGATAGATAGATAGATAGATAGATAGATTGATAGATAGAGCTAGTTTTGGTTGAAAAAAAATTTGAAGTCTCAAAAGATATGTGATTAATTATTATAAAATGAGGAAAGAAGGGAGTGAGAGTAGGAAGAGTAGAGCAGATTAACAAATTGAAATTGAAACAGAAACAGAGAACAATAGAATCAGAAATAGAAGAGAAAAAGAAAGTGAAGGAAAAATGCAATGAGTGTAGCATAAAAGGAAGGTAAGAAATATCCAGTGAAAAAGAGAGATAGAAACAAATGCAAAGAGAGAGAGAGAAGAAAACGAAGGTAGTAGACAGAAAGAGAGAAAGAAAGACAGGAACATGAACAGAGCGGTAAATTATGAATATGAAAAAAGAAGAGTGTATGAATAGGAATAAAAAGGTTAACAGATAGACAGGAAAGGAAGAAAATATTAACATTGAGGGAGGTGTAAAAAGAAAATGAGGGGAGAGAGGAGAGCGAGCAAGAAGAGGGTAACAGGTACTCAAGGAAATAGAGAAAGAGGGGAAAACAGTATGAGAACAGGAAAAGAAGAGGGTAACATTGAAACATCGTGACAGAAAGATAGAAACATGGACTGGAGATATGAGGGGAAAAAATGAGAGAAGAGTGTGAGAAGAAATAAAAAAAGAGGGAGGAAAGCTGAAATGGAGAGAGAGAGAGAGAGAGAGAGAGAGAGAGAGAGAGAGAGAGAGAGAGAGAGAGAGAGAGAGAGAGAGAGAGGGTAATAGGAAAATAATTGGAGAAACGAGGTAGAGCAGAAAGAAAGGAAGGTAACAAAATGAGGGTAAGAGAAAGGCAGAAATATGGATAGAGAATGTGAGAGGGGAGAGGGGAGAGAGGGGAGAGAGTGAGGGAAAAATTTAAAGCCCTGAAATCTTTCTCCCTTTAATCAACGCCCATCTTTGATGAAAAAAATGAAAGTGTTAACGATCTAATCATTCCCCTCATTTTCGGGGAAATTTTTACACGTTTACAGATTTTTAGGGGGAAATTTTAATTTAGGGGAATTTTTACTTAAGGTACATTTTTCCTTATACCCCCCACCCCCTCCCTTCGCCTTTCCTGCTTTAAGACCATAGAGAATATTTTTTTTAAAAAGTTGATTGAAACTAAGAAGTCATTTTTAATTCTGGTGTGCAAAGTTGGTATATTTTTTTTTTTATTTTTTATTTTTTTTTTTTTTTTATTTTTTTTTCAGTATTTAATATTTAATTAAATTTAACTCAGTCATGTATATATACACTCACCTACCAACATATATGTATACTCACATAGTAAATACAACAGCAGACAAATAATATATATATATATATATATATATATATATATATATATATATATATATATATATATATATATATATATATATATATATATATATATATATATATATATATATATATATATATATATATATATATATATATATATATATATATATATATATATATATATATATATATATATATATATATATATATATATATATATATATATATATATATATATATATATATATATATATATATATATATATATATATATATGCTGTATTTATATCAAACTTTAGTTTAAGGGAAATTTAGAAGCATACATTACATACATTAATATATACATTGTATGTTATTATTGTATATTTTACGCCTGTTATGTATCCGACATTTTATTAACGTACAAAAA
>SEYY01018954.1:197500-205000 GCA_009176605.1 Armadillidium nasatum | reverse complement strand
TATATATATATATATATTATTTGTTTGTTTGATTCTAAATTTAATAAAAGAATTTTAAAATTCTATATTGTCGTCTAAAAGAAAGTTCTTTTACAATAAATATGTTAATAAAGCGAAAATATAAATTCTGCATGTATAAAAATAAGGCAAACATCCGTTTTCTTTGATAGAAAAAAAAAGAAAGAATAAAAGAAAACGGGGGAATATATTATTGCATTTCAAACGGAAACTTTCATAAAAAATGGAAAATAAAACCTTATAAAAGAAAGTTTTTTTTTTACTTTATTTTAAAATATATATATATATATATATATATATATATATATATATTATATATATATATATATAATATATATATATATATATATATATATTATATATATTATATATATATATATATATATATATATATATATATATATATATATATATATATATATATATATATATATATATATATATATATATATATATAAAAGAAAACGGGTTTTTATTTGTTTTCTTTCTGTTTTTCTCTTTCATCCTTTTGTCTTCCTTTGTTATTGTTTTTATTTTTTAATCGTTTTTATAAGATTTCATTTCATATCGCGTTTATGTTAATGTATTAATTTCTCTCTCTCTCTCTCTCTCTCTCTCTCTCTCTCTCTCTCTCTCTCTCTCTTCTCTCTCTCTCTCTCTCTCTCTCTCTCTCTCTCTCTCTCTCTCTGTCTATAGTATTCCGATAATATATGCAGTGCTATTCTTTACTCTTCTTTTTCTTCTACTTTTACCCTTTATTTTTCTCCTTCTTCTTCTTCATTTTTTAGACTTCAAATTTGCAAATACAAAAGCACTAGAAACGGAATAGTTTATCAAAGTTTATCCAATATTAAAATATAAATATATAAACTATATTCAAATAAAACAATTTTTAGACTCTCAAGACTGGATTAAAAAAAAAAAAAAAAAAAAAGTTAATAGAATCGAATCGGATTTTTCTCCTGTGGAGAGGGGGACAAAAGAGCAATAAAGTGGAATGGGAGCTTATCGAAATAATAATAATAATAATAATAATAATAATAATAATAATAATAATAATAATAATAATAATAATAATAATAATAATAATAATAATAATAATAATAATAATAATAATAACAATCACAATATTTTATTACTATTATTTTTAGTAGTAATAGTATTAGTATTAGGACAATAAAAAAGAAACTGATATAAAAATAAATGTTCTTCCGTAACCAAAACTTAGAACTTTCCAAATTCTCACGTCCAAACGCATTCTCAAAGTTCCAAAAATTTTCGCGCCAAAATTCACCATAGAGTGTCCAGAAATTTTCGCGCCAAATTTCATTATAGAATGTTCAGAAATTTTCTCGCTAAAATTCACCATAGTGTGTCCAGAAATTTTCGTGTCAAAATTCAACAGTGTCCAGAAATTTTCACTCCATTATTCACCGTAGAGTGTTCAGAAATTTTATCGCATAAATTCACAATATAGTATCCACATATTTTCACGCTAAAATTTACCCTAGAGTGTTCAGAAATTATTGCCCCAAAATTCAACATATGAGTGTTTAGAAAGTTTTTCGGAAAACTTCACTGTAGAATGTCCAGAAATTTTCGATCCAAATTTCGCCATAAATTGTCCAGAAATTTTCGAGACAAAATTCAACATAGTATCGAGAAATTTTCGAAGGAAAATTCCCCGTAGAGTGTCCAGAAATTTTCGCCCCTAATTTCATTATAGAATGTTCAGAAATTTTCTCCCCAAAATTCACCAAAGAGTGTCCAGAAATTTTCATGCCAAAATTTAGCATAGTGTTCAGAAATTTTCGCGCCATAATTCACCGTAGAATGTCCAGATATTTTATCACAAAAATTCACAATATATTGTCCACAAATTTTCACGCCAAAATTTACCAGAAATTATTGCCCCAAAATTCAACACATGAGTGTTTAGAAAGTTTCTTGAAAAACTTCCCTGTAGAATCTCCAGAAATTTTCGACCCAAAATTTACCATATAGTGTCCAGAATTTTCATGGCAAAATTCAACATAGTATCCAGAAATTTTTAAAGAAAAATTCACTTTAGAGTATCCAAAAATTGACGCACCAAAATTCAATATATAATATCAAAAAATTTTCGCGCCAAAATTCACCATAAAATGTCCAAATATTTTCACGCCAAAAAACCCAAAACGTTTTCCACAGAAGACTTAAATTTTAATAACGCGCCAAAATGCAATTATGACGCGTGAAAAGCTGGAATTGCGTTATATGGAATGCAATTAGATGTTCCTTTTTTTTCTTTCTTCAAAACATTTCAAGAAAACTTTAAGAACTTCAAGATGTAATTAATTTTATTATTAATTAATTAACGAATTAATATATATATATATATATATATATATATATATATATATATATATATATATATATATATATATATATATATATATATATATATATATATATATAATAATAATAATAATGATGAATGATGATAATGCAATAATAAATAATAATAATAATAATAATAATAATAATAATAATAATAATAATAATAATAATAATAATAATAATATTAATAATCGAAAGGCAAAGGAAACTATAAAATGCAGCAAAAAAAGGAAAATAATAATTTTTAAAAATTTTTTTTTTTTTTTTTTTTTTTTAATTATAGTATATATATATATATATATATATATATATATATATATATATATATATATATATATATATATATATATATATATATATATATATATATATATATATATATATATATATATATATATATATATATATATATATATATATATATATATATATATATATATATATATATATATATATATATA
Source organism: Armadillidium nasatum (assembly GCA_009176605.1). NCBI lineage: Eukaryota > Metazoa > Arthropoda > Malacostraca > Isopoda > Armadillidiidae > Armadillidium > Armadillidium nasatum. Next base: position 202,142 of record SEYY01018954.1, on the reverse strand, counting down.
TATATATATATATATATATATATATATATATATATATATATATATATATATATATATATATATATATATATATATATATATATATATATATATATATATATATATATATATTTTTTTTTTTTTTTTTTCCTTCTCCCTGGAAACCTGGGAGTGGGACCATCATCTTTCTCCATCTGCTCTTAAAAGTTCGTTTCCGAGAGCGATGTAAATCAGGTGTTCTCAATCGAGGGGGCGTGCCCTCCCTGGGGAGGCGTGCCCCCCCTTGGGGAGGCATGCCATCCCTCTCATTAATATGGGCAATTAAGTTAAAATATAATTATAAAACACCATTAATTAAAGTTGGATAGTTAATCCAATACCTAAAAATCACAGTATATATATATATATATATATATATATATATAATATATATATATATATATATATATATATATATATATATATATATATATATATATATATATATATATATATATATATATATGTCGCCATGGTTATTCAACCTATTGATGGATGGTATAGTTAGGGAAATGGAGAGAGAAGGGAAGGGTATTAGGTTGAGAAATATGGAGGGTGAATGGGAAGTGAATGTTTTACTTTTTGCAGATGATGCGGTGTTGGTGGCAGAATCTGGAGAAAAGTTGAGAATACTTGTGAGAGAGTTTGAGGGGAAATGTACAAACATGAGATTGAAAATCAATCCAGCAAAAAGTAAAGTTATGATGTGGATGTGGTGGGAGGAATTGGGGGGGTGTAGAAGTGAGGGGAAGGAGACTTGAGGAGGTGGATGAATTCAAATATATAGGAATGTTGGTGGAAGGTATGGGTGGGACGGAAAAAAGAAATAAAAAATAGAGTGGTAGAGGGAATGAAAGTGTTGGGGGGGCCTAAGAGAAGTATGGAAAAAAAGAAAAATTTCGAAAGAACTAAAGATAAGAATGTTTGTATGTATGTGTTTACCTTCTGTAATGTATGGGTGTGAAACATGGACGATAAATGGTCGGGCGAGGAAAAGTTTGAATGTCTTTGAGATGAAAGGTTTGAGAGCGATATGTACATTGAGAAGGATTGATAGGATTAGAAATGAAATAATAAGGGAGATGTGTGAATGGAAGAGGGGTGTAGTTGATAGAGCGGAGGAGGGTGGGCTAAAATAGTGTGGACATATGTGTAGAATGAATGAGGACAGAATGCTGAGCAAGGTACTTAGATCCGAGGTGGATGGTGGTAGGGGAGGGAAAGGCCAAAGTGGAGATGGATGGATGGAGTTTGAGAGATTTTGGGTGGAAGGAATTTGAGTTTAGAAGAAGGTAGAAGACTTGCGGAGGACTGAGTGAGTTGGAGGGCTGTGGTGTTGGATGGATGTTTTGTAAGGTAATTGTGGCGGTCACCACCCCACGAATGTGGGAAAGGTGATAAGTGAAATAAATAAATATAATATAATAATATATATATATATATATATATATATAATATATATATATATATATATATATATATATATATATATATATATATATATATATATATATATATATATATATATATATATATATATATATATATATATATATATATATATATATATATATATATATATATATATATATATATATATATATATATATATATATATATATATATATATATATTATTGCAAAATCAAATTGGGAAGGTATTCTGTCAGAAGCGTTGTTAAACCTCCAAATCAAATTGAAAAAAAAAAAAAAAAAAGAGAAATCATTCAACCAATTTTTGGATGTAACTGCTTTGATTGCACTTACACATACATACATACATACATACATACATACATGCATACATATATATATATATATATATATATATATATATATATATATATATATATATATATATATATATATATATATATATATATATATATATATATATATATATATATATATATATATATATATATATATATATATATATATATATATATATATACGTATATTACATACATACATACATACATACATACATACACATACATACATACATACATACATACATACATACTTACATACATACATACATACATACTTACATACATACATACATACATACTTACATACATACATACATACACTTATGTGAGAAAAATTTATACATGAAAAGATACATTATTTTTCTATATTATAGATTTATATACAAAGACAACAAATTCCAACAGAATCTTGAAATTTCCAGAAGCAAAAGCAAATTAAATTAAAGGCCGACATGTTCCGATACATTATGCAAAATGCGTTTGAAAGTAGGCAAGTCAAAGAACGTTGGGAAAATAAATAAAGGGAGAGTATTCAAGATTTTTACCAGTATAATACAGACGTTGGATTGAACATAGCGGCTAAGTCTGGAGTCAGTGAGCTGGAGAGAGAAAGAAAAAGGCTGTTTAGAAAGGCATGTCAAACGAACCCTTCTCAATGGAGGAGGTATGAGACACAAGATTTCAGAAGAGCAGTGTCCGTTGTATTAAGAGTATAGAGAGAGTGAGGCTGCAATTCGAAGGTCAGAAAGAGACTGGTGAGAATGAGCAAGAGCGGAATAGTTGAAACCCTGGTCTCCAGTTTTTAAAGGAGAGTTGTGTGAGTCGAATTACCTTAGATGTGTGAGGTATTCTGCTTACAAAGGAGAAAGACACAGCTATAAGATCAAGCAATTTGGATGTCGTAGAAAAATTTTGAAGGCTCCTCAGAATAACCAATGTTTTACAAATTTGTTTGTTAAGAAAGAAAAATAATGCGATCATTTCAAGGAAGATCACTAGATATGGAAACCTCAAGAATATTAAGGACATATGAAGATTTTGGTTTGTGTGGAAGATTATGTCGAGAAGAAAGATGAAGGAACCGAGTTTTTGAAGTATTGAAAACAACCATCCTTTTTCCTCACCAATTAGAAATTCTAGAAAGATCACAGGCTAGTTGCTCCAAGACCTCAACTCCCACCACTCTCACCTTCAATTAATAGCTGTTGGGTTGTGTATCATCAATATGAAAAGAATAGTGATGGGTTGATATAGGAGTGGACAAGTGATGAGGGAATAGACAGATTATTATAGAGACGTAGAAAGAGAGTGAGGAAAGACAGACAGTATAACAGTACAGTCTAACTCACTATGATCGTGTAATTTTTATATGAATATAATGAATATATAACCCCGCAGAAAAAAAAGCATAAAAAAAAACAAAAACAAAAGTAGTTTTGAGAAGAGGCAGTTGGCCTTTGTTGTTTTATCTTTTTCTGTGGGGATATATATATATATATATATATATATATATATATATATATATATATATATATATATATATATATATATATATATATATATATATATATAAATCGATAAAAATTCATGAATGCATACATTCATACATGCATGTATACACATGTATAAAATTATACATAAATATATATAATATATATATATATATATATATATATATATATATATATATATATATATATATATATATATATATATATATATATATATATATATATATATATATATATATATATATATATATATATATATATATAAATAAAAAAAAAACAATAACAAACATATATTAAAACAAAAAACATAGAACAAACACAAATACACAAAAACATATATAAGAAACAAACACAAAAAAAATAATATACATACATAAAAAATTATTTTTTTTTTATCTATTTATAAGAAAGACGATTATACACCATACATGGATATTTTCCCACATTAACGCGAAAGAATATTAAGTTAGGCCCCAGAGATGTGGCTCGGATCCATTAATATGAATTAGGTGCTGGATGAGAGGAATTGATGGAGCGGTTGCCAGTTCGATGCCAGTTCAACATCCATCTGGCATGTTTACACCAGAAGGAGAATGAGGGGTTTTAAGAAAATATAGGAAGAAAAAATAAAGATTTTTTTTTTTTTTTTTTTTTTTTAATAAATATGAAAAATGGCAAACTGGAATTTTTGAGTGCTGAAATATATGAATATTGATTTTTATAATATATATATATATATATATATATATATATATATATATATATATATATATATATATATATATATATATATATATATATATATATATATATATATATATATATATATATATATTGCTACTATTAAAGTCTGATATACCACCGGGATTCGAACCCTGGTGTCTTGGATCGTAAGCAAGAGTATTATCTCCTGCGCCAAGACGGTACAAGATAAAACGACTCTGGGAAGTCTCATGAAATGCTATCATGCTAAGCTCCCAATGGACCCCACTGACCGCACCATGACACTGGGACAACGAGGCTAGTTCTATCCCTCTTTCTAGCAGACTAGTTAAATATTATCCTTTTTAGAACCACTAACTCAATCTCGTGGTTGGAAATAATATTGCAACTATTAAATCGGTATAGCAGACATTAATAGTTGAAACATTATTTCGAACCATGATCGAGATAGTGGTTCTAAAAAGAATGATATTTAAATAGTCTGCGAGAAAAAGGGATAGAACTGGCCTCATTGTCCCCGTGTCATGGTGGGTCGGTGGGTCGGTGGGGTCCGTTGGGAGTTTAGCATGATAATATTTTCATGAGACTTCTCAGCATAATCTCATTTTCTACAGTC
>SEYY01018954.1:187500-190000 GCA_009176605.1 Armadillidium nasatum | reverse complement strand
TTAATAAATAAACAAATAATGAATAATAAATATAAAAAATAAATAAAAATCGATAAATAAATATAAATGACAAAAATGATAAATAATAAATGTAAATAGTATATATATATATATATATATATATATATATATATATATATATATATATATATATATATATATATATATATATATATATATATATATATATATATATATATATATATATAAAGTGAAAATATAATTAATAAATATAATAAATAAATAATGATAAATATAAAATAAATAAGTAAATAAATATAAATTATCAATAATAAATATAAATAATATAATAAAATATAAATTATAAATAATAAATAAAAATATATAATAAAATAAATAAAAATAATAAAAATAAATATAAATAAATAATAAATAAAAATATAAATAATAAAATAAATAAAAATAAAAATAAAAATACATAATAAATAAAAATAATTCATTAATTGTAAATATAAATAATTAATAAAAAATAAATAAATATAAATATAAATTATCAAATAATAATAATAATTATAAATAATAAAAGTAATAAAAATAATTAATATTAAATAAATATAAATAATAAATAATATAAATTTAATTATTATAAATAATACAGTAAATAATTAATTAAAATAAATATTATCTAAGTATAAAAACCGTTTAATTAATAAATAATTTAATATAAAGAAAAAAATAAAAAAATGAAATAAAATAAAAAAAATTAAAAAAATACTTTTTTAAATGAAACTCCACCCATATATAACGAAGAAATAACGAAGAAAATAGTTTGTTTTTAAAATTGAGGAGCAACAAAACTTTTTGGTTATCTTTTTATTTTAATTTCAATTTCTTTTATTTTATTTATGTATTTATTTTTTCTTTATATGCATATAAATATTTTTAAAAATCATTCTTTAGCTATTTCTGAAATTTCGGATGAATTTTCATACGCAAAAGTTTCTTAGTGTACGGCTGGCCATAATATAAAAAAATTAAAAAAAATAAAAACTCTTAAGTTATGTTAGGTTGTTTTAAATCCAATACAAAGATTTCCAAGTATTTTTTTTTTATTTTTATTTTTTTTTTGGTAATATTTTTTTAATATATTCTCGTGATATTAAGATATTAAAAATATTATCATCCCCTATCATCTTCGCCATTATTCAATTTTACATATAAAATGAGGAATAAAAAATAGCCAACAAATTTTAAGGAAAAAAAAAAAAAAAAGTTAGGCTTATTCTAGGCCAACAATCAATTCTAAAGGCTAGGCCTTTTTTTCTTGATTTCGAGCTCCACTTTTTTGAGCTTCACCTAATTTGTTCGGCTGTCTTTTAAAGTGACATAGATGAAAAGCGCTTTCAAGGAACTGGTTCCATAAATGTAAGAGGGAACAAGTTCTATAAAAAGAAGATTCTTGGGAACAGGTTCCATAAAAAACATTCTAAGAAAACCGAAGACGTGTAATAGAGATTTAGGCTTATTGGGAATGAATAGGAATTCTTAATCAAGAAATTTTTTGAGGAAATTCCGTACCATAGTTGGTAAAAAGTAGTGACCAACGTTTTCTAATTTTCTTTATTTTTTTTTCCGTTTTCTAAAATGGAATAATGTATTTTTTTGGTTGTTTTGATTTTTTTTTTGTTTTTTATTTTATTTATTTATTTATTTTTTTATTCTTAATTAATCTGAACTTTCAGCTTTCTGGACTGCGTATTTTCTTTCTTACATATTCATTTAAATAATTTATGTCACATTTTAATTAAAATTGAATGAATATATATATATATATATATATATATATATATATATATATATATATATATATATATATATATATATATATATATATATATATATATATATATATATATATATATATATATATATATATATATATATATATATATATATTAGCCAACTGCAATATGTAGTAAATAAAATTTATAAAGCACACAAAAATATAGGCCTTTTAGATAAGACTTCACCGCCAAAATGGCTTCGATAAGAGCTCCCTCTAACAAGCATAAAATAATTGAGTGCCCTCTATCAAGCATAAAATAACTGAGCGCCCTCTATGAAGCATAAAATAAATTACTATGAGTTAATTAAGGCGAATTCAACCGAACTTTCTCGGAGAAGCGAAAACTGAGCAACTAATTTTAATCACATTGTTTAAAAGACGCAAGAAAAATTGTTTTAATTAATAATCATAATTGTTAAATACAATGGAGAAAACTTCTAGGTAGTCCTTTTAATAATTTCATAGATATATATATATATATATATATATATATATATATATATATATATATATATATATATATATATATATATATATATATATATATATATATATATATATATATATATATATATATATATATATATTAGTGATGGTTATTTCCGTATCATCGTGAAATAACTGCGGGTCATACAGATGGTTTACCTTTTATTATGGTTTATAATTAAACTAAAAAATTTTCAACCACAAAAA
>SEYY01018954.1:177500-182500 GCA_009176605.1 Armadillidium nasatum | reverse complement strand
ATTCAGACTGTTTTTAAAATCAAATTTTATTTTTTCGTATAATTATTTTAAATAATTTTTCCGAAATTAAAAAAAATATATATATTTAAAAAAAATAAAATACTTAAAAAAATTTGAATTTATTTCTTTATTAATTTATTTTTTTTTTTTTTCGGCATTTTAAAATTTTTTATTATTTTAAATATATTTCTCATTTTTCTTGTTACTATATTTTTAGTTTAATTTTTTTAATAAATATTTTTTTTTTATTTTTTTTTTTTTATTTTCTAAAAATTTGATTTTTAAATATAAATTTTTTTATTTTTTATCATTTATTTAATTTTTTCTATTTTTTTGTTAATTTTTTATTTTCAAAAAATTTTTTTATTTCATTTTATTTATTTTTTTAAACCATTTATTTGTTTTATTTTAATTCCTTTATTACCTCTAGGGTATTTTTATTTTTATATATTTTATTATTATTTATATTTATATTTTATTATTTTTATATTTATTATTTATTATTTTTATATTTTTATTTTTATATATTTTATTTTTATATTTATATTTTTATTTTTATATATTTTATTATTATTTTATATTTTTATATTTTATTATATATTTTATTATTATTTATTTTTATTTTTATTTTATATATTTATTTTATTATATTTTATATTTTTATTTTTACTTGTATTTTAATTTTAATTTTTACTTTTACTTTTATTTAAATTTGGCACTTTTCCAACTTTCTTTTATAAATTTTTAGCGAAACATTTTTAACAATTTAGAATTTCCTGTTTTCTTGAAGTCTTTTTTATCAAACACTTTTTTTTCGAAAGTTCTTATGTTAATATTGAACAGACACTCCCCAAATTTTTTTTATCTCATTACCCTACCCCATCACCTCCTCAACCTCCCTCTCTCCCCCCTCAAAAAAAAAAAAAAAAAAAAAAAAACATTCATTTTAGTCTTCAAACCCAGAAGCATCAGAGTCAAGCGTTTGCAGAATGACAAAAAGCCATCGGCTCAAGTTGCCATGAAGAGAGATTTGAAATTTTAGGTGAAAACAATTCCTTGAAATTTTAAGTGAGAAACAACTCTCCTTTAGGGGGAAAAAAAAATTCCAGAAATTTCATCGTGGAGAAAACGACTCTTTTTGGCGGGAAAACAATTCCTCGATACTATAGGGTACAACAACTCTTTTTAGGGGGAGAGGGAGGGGGAAAATACTTCTTAAGAGGCGGGAAACTTTGCTTCTCATCCTCATTACAAAGTCCGGACAGAGAAAACATTAAAATTTTAAATGGAGATTCTTTAATTACAACCATTTTTATCCTCTCTTGTCTTCGTATCAAAGATTAAGAAAAGCGAAACGGTAAAAATTGGAAGGGAAATATTTTCAAACAAAGTTGCTATCTCTTCACATGTTTGTCATTAACTATTATTATTATTATTATTATTATTATTATTATTATTATTATTATTATTATTATTATTATTATTATTATTATTATTATTATTATTATTATTATTATTATTATTATTATTATTATTATTATTATTATTATTATTATTATTATTATTATTATTATTATTATTATTATTATTATTATTATTATTATTATTATTTTATTATTATTATTATTATTATTATTATTATTATTATTATTATTATTATTATTATTATTATTATTATTATTATTATTATTATTATTATTATTATTATTATTATTATTATTATTATTATTATTATTATTATTATTATTATTATTATTATTATTATTATTATTATTATTATTATTATTATTATTATTATTATTATTATTATTATTGTTATTATTATTATTATTATTATTATTATTATTTTTTTTCTTCTTCTTCTTCATCTTCTTCTTCTTCTTCTTCTTCTTATTATTATTATTATTATTATTATTATTATTATTATTATATTATTATTATTATTATTATTATTATTAAAATGTACCTGGAAATTTCTCTAATTCTCTACCTCTGATTTGGGTCTCCTAATCTTTACTAATGGTATTGTAAAGTCGGTATTCCTGTCCACTCTTTGGCTGAAAATCTGGTAGTTTGCTGAAAGACACTGACATTGGAAGGTGCTCTTGCGCAGAGAACCAAAATTTCTTCCAATGTGAAGAAATGTGGCTGTCCAAGTGAAGTTGAAGAAATCTGTTTCTTTGAATGTAAAACATACTTCTACATATGTATGTATGTATGTATGTATGTATGTATGTATGTATGTATGTATGTATGTATGTATGTAAGTATGTATCAACCAATCAATCAGTTTATCTATCTACCTATCTATACATAGGGAATAAAAATTTCATCCAATGTGAAGAAACATGGCTGTCCAAATGAAGTTGAAGAAATCTGTTTCTTTGAATGAAGTACTTTATTTTTTTGGTTAATAAATTCAATCGAAATTTTAGAACAAATATTTTACCAATAATTTCGTTCGATTTTTAAGCAGAAATTTATTTTCTTCTTATCGGTTTAAAAGGGAAGAAAATAATAACTTCACATGTTCAAATTGAGTTCTTGCAGCATTTTAAGACTGAAGTAAATATTTTTTTTTGGTCCAATTAATGAAAAAAAAAGTCAGCTATTGATGACCGTTGTACTAAAACTCGCTACTCACCATTCAGATTATGAAATAAAATCATAAATTATAGAAACCTGTTTTAACATTTTACCTATATTTCACATATTAAAGTATGTAATTTAATCCATTGATAAAATTTTTGAAGAAATTTATTTATTCACAATAGTGACAATTTTTGAAGAAAGAAAATTTCTTCATAAGATAACATTTTGCTTCTCTGTGTAGCAGTGGAGAAAGGGATTAGAATATCTATTAAACCTGGAGTATTATTCCTAATAAACCTTATTTAACCAACAAAATTTTAATTGAATGCTTATTACTTCTAGAACCCCCACTTACCATCTGAACTTAAAAGTGTAGATATTTCTATACAAATGGTCAGGTATTTTAATTACCGTATTACAGATATTTCTATAGAAAAGGTCAGATATTTTAATTACTTTATTATAGATATTACAGACAGAAATATCTGTAATAAGGTAATTAAAATATCTGACTTTTTCTATAGAAAAGGTCAGATATTTTAATTACCTTATTACAGATATTTCTATAGAAAAGGTCAGATATTTTAATTACCTTATTACAGATATTTCAATTGAAAAAGGTCAGATATTTTAATTACCTTAGTCTGGTATTGCAAGACAATTTGCGTTTTACTATATATATTATATATATATATATATATATATATATATATATATATATATATATATATATATATATATATATATATATATATATATATATATATATATATATATATATATATATATATATATATATATATATATATATATATATATATATATATATATATATATATATATATATATATATATATATATATATATATATATATATATATATATATATATATATATATATATATATATATATATATATATATATATATATATATATATATATATATATAATATATATATATATATATATATATATAATATATATATATATATATATATATATATATATATATATATATATATATATATATATATATATATATATATATATATATATATATATATATATATATATATATATATCTTTCTTTCATTGTCGTCAAAATTGTGTGGGACTGGTGGTGTAACTTACCAATTACGTGAAATTTCACCATTAATAATTTACAATTATTAATTAATAATTAATTAATTATTTCTCATATTAATTTGCATGTAATTTAAAGCAAAGTAATTTAAGGTTTTCGATCGTGGACAATTCTTATCTTTTATCAAATCTGATTAACTTTTGGTATAAGGTATACATTTACAATTTATATTATTATTATTATTATTATTATTATTATTATTATTATTATTATTATTATTATTATTATTATTATTATTATTATTATTATTATTATTATTATTATTATTATTATTATTATTATTATTATTATTATTATTATTATTATTATTATTATTATTATTATTATTATTATTATTATTATTATTATTATTATTATTATTATTATTATTATTATTATTATTATTATTATTGTTATTATTTATTATTATATATTATTATTATTATTATTATTATATATTATTATTATTATTATTATTATTATTATTATTATTATTATTATTATTATTATAGTAATAATATATTAATTATATATTATTAATATTATTTATATAATATCTTTATAATCATTGTTATTATAATCATTATTATTTTTATAGTATATAATAATAATAATAATAATAATAATAATAATAATAATAATAATAATAATAATAATAATAATAATTTTTTTTTTTTTATTTTTATTTTTATTTTACTCTTTCTTTCTGTTTCTTTTTATGTATCTATATCTATCTATCTATCTATCTATCTATCTATCTCCTTATCTCTCTTTCTCTTTCTCTGTAGAAATTAATCCATTTTTAAGAAGAGACTTTTAGAGATGAAACCTTAATTCCTAATTTGAAGTTTTGTAATTAAGCAAAAAAAAAAAAAAAAAAAAAAAAAAAAAAAAAAAAAAAAAAAAAAAAAAAAAAAATTCCTCGTGGAGTTTCTATCACTTAAGACTAAAGGGAACATATCTGCATTCCAGATAGCGTCTTTCTTACTATAATTATTATTTTCATTATTATTATGATTATTATTATTATTATTATTAGTATTATGTATTTATTATTATTATTATTATTATTATTATTATTATTATTATTATTATTATTATTATTATTATTATTATTATTTTATTATTATTATTATTATTATTTTATTATTTTTATTTTTATTTATTATTTATTTTTTATTATATTATTATATTATATTATTATATTATTATTATTATTATTATTATTATTATTATTATTATTTTTATATATTATTATTATTATTATTTTTTATATTTTATTAT
>SEYY01018954.1:167500-172500 GCA_009176605.1 Armadillidium nasatum | reverse complement strand
ATCATTCTTCTTCTTCTTCTATTATAATTATAATTATACTTATTATTAGTATTATCATTATTATTATTATTGTTATTATTATTATTATTATTATTATTTTTATCATTATCATTATTATTGAAACTATTATTATCAATACTGTTTTTATTTTTATTACATTTATTATTATAATCAAAATTATTATTATTATTTTTAACATTATTATTATTATCATTATCATTATTATTATTAATATTATTATTATAATTATTATTATAGCTATATTTGCTTAAAACTCAGAATAATTTAATTTAGGAATAAAAGAATAAGAAAAAGATCGTTCTCTTATTTTTTAAAATTGAAAAACATTATATAATAATTGAATTATTATTATTATTATTATTATTATTATTATTATTATTATTATTATTATTATTATTATTATTATTATTATTATTATTATTCTTATTAAAATTAAATAATTATTTTATTAATAGTAATTAAAAATGACAGTAAAATGAATAATAAAATATTTATAATAATATTGCCATTATTTATTAACTGATTGAAATAAATATCGTAATTATAATATAATTATTAATTAATAATTAATATATTATTAAATTATAATTATTAACTATAGCTTAAGCTGTATTCGTTATGAACGTTAATGATACGAAATTTATAGCTTTGGCGAATATTATGATTATTATAACAACAACGACAACAACAAATACAACAACAAATGCAACAACAAATGCAACAATGAAAATGACAACAATAACAACAACGAGAACAACAACAAAAATAGCAACAACGGCAACGTCAAAAACAACAAGTGCAACAACAAAAATATCAACAATAACAACAACAACAAAAAATTAAAAAGAATCATGGAAACTTAGACTCAAATGTATTGCACTGCAAATAAAAACAACAACAGCAAAAACAACATTAACAAAAACAACAACAACAAAAAAATACAAGAAAAATAACAGCAACGTCAATATCAAAAAGAACGTCAACAACAACAACAACAACAACAACAACAACAACAACAACAACAACAACAACAACAACGACGACGACGACGACGACGACGACAACGACAAAACAATATCGACTACAGCAAATACAACAACTTCAACAACAACAACGACAATATCAAAAACAACAGCGACAATAACAACAACAAAGACAGCAACAGTAGCATAAACAACTACTAACTGTACTATTACCACTATTGTTACTACCTTTACTTCTATTACTATTACTACTATTATGGCTGCCACAATTACTCTACTATTCCTACTACTACTACAACAGCAGCAACTATACCAACAACAATCATTACAACAGCAACTACAATGACAACAGCATGAAAGAAAGGAGGCAATAACTACAATGACAGCAGCATCAAAGAATGAGCCAATAACAACAGCAACTACAGTAAAAACAGCATCTAAGTAAGGAGCCAATAACAACAGCAATTACAGTAACAAAAGCATCAAAGAGAAGACCCACTAACAAACTCACTACAATGACAACAGCATCAAAGACAGAATCCAATAACAACAGAAACTACAGTGATAACAGCATCAAAGAAAGGAGTCAATAAAGACAATAACTACAGTAACAAAAGCATCAAAGAGAGAAGCAATAACAACAACAACTACAGTAACAACAGCATCAAAGAGAAGACCCTATAACAAACTCACTACAATGACAACAGCATCAAAGACAGGAGCCCATAACAACAACAATTACAATGACAGCAGCATCAAAGAAGGAGTAAATAACAACAGCAACTACAGTGATAACAGCATCAAAGAAAGGAGTCAATAATTACAGCAACTACAGCAACAAAGCATCAAAGACAGAAGCAGTAACAACAACAACAACTTCACTCACTACAATGACAACAGGAGCCAATAACAACAGCAACTACAGTGATAATAACATCAAAGAAAGGAACCAATAACAACAGCAATTACAGTAACAAAAGCATCAAAGACAGAAGCAATAACAACAACAACTACAGCAACAACAGCATCAAAGAGAAGACCCACTAACAAACTCACTACAATGACAACAGGATCAAAGAAGGAGCCAATAACAGCAGCAACTGCGATAACATAAACATCAACAAATACAGTGACAACAGCATCAAAGAGAAGACCCAATAACAAACTCACTACAATGACAACAGCATCAAAGACAAGAGCCTTAAAACAAAACAATTAAATATTTTAGTATTTCGTTGCTATGGCAACCGTTTCAAAAGAGCTCTTTAAAAATGTTTCTTTTATCCGGCATTGAATAATGAATTGTGAATGATTGCATTTTAATAGCATTTTTTCTTTATTTGTGAGACTATTAATTTTCTACGCAAAAACCCGCATTTACATACATACATATATACATAAATGAACGCATGTGTCTATACATGTGTGTATTTGTGCATATGTGTGTATGCGTATGTGTCTTAATTAATTGCATGAAAGTATAGGTTATTTTGTTTTGGTTTTAAATATGTATTTTACACTATGGTTTAAAATATTTTCCCCCCTTTTTCACTCCCCCCTCCTCTCTCCCTCTCCCCCTCCCCCTCCCCCTCCCACATGATTTTTGTTATCTCGTATGATTAGCGAGGAATCTCAAATGAGAGATGCTTGAAATCTCACATGATGAGCAATGAATCTCATATGAAATGTTTGCCATCTCACTTGATAAGAAAAGATTCTCACATAAGATACTTGTTATCTCACATGATAAGCATAGAATCTCGTATGAAAAGTTTGACATCTCACTTGATAAGAAAAGATTCTCACATGAGATACATCTCACATAGCAAGCACAGAATTTCAAGTGAGAGTCTTGACATCTCAAAAGATAAGCATTGAATTTCATTTAAAAAGGCAAGCCTTCTCAAAAGAGAAAACCATCAGCTCATATTAGAGAAAACATTGAGAGAGAATTAAAAGTACTCAAAATTCTTTCAAGTAAGAAGATCTTCTCTTTCAAACATCGGTTAAGAAACTATATTGGTTCTCCCTCTTACCCTATACTATAACTGTCAACAATAAAACATTAAAATAAGAGCACAATTTTTACTGTAATAGTCACGAAAACTAAAAAACTGGAATAGGATTGATAAAAAATGGGTATAAAAGGAAATAATGAAAATAGAGACAGTAAGAAGCAACATAGGATTATCGAGACTGTCTCAGTCAGACTAAAGTAGATAATTTGACAATCTAAACAAACATTCATCATGCAAAATATACTAGAGAAATTAAACAATGTATACACCAAATTTACCAGGGTTAACAACCGTATCTAAAAAGTTTGTCAATAATATCATTCACAAATTACACGTGAATATATATATATATATATATATATATATATATATATATATATATATATATATATATATATATATATATATATATATATATATATATATATATATATATATATATATATATATATATAATACCTTAAAAAAACGATTTTCCCAGGAAAAACAAGTTTTAACTAACTTTTTTAGGTTAGGTTAAGTTAAGTTATTAGCTTATCTAGAATTGGTTAAAGCGGATAGTCAAATACTAGTTTTTCCTAGGAAAATCGGGTTTTTACAGTAACATATATATATTATACCCTTCATATATAGAGAAATTAGCAGGATGACTAAAACGACCACGGATATGATAAAATATATTCCGCAAAAGGTCGAACTATGCGCTTATACAAAGTAAGCAACATGGGAGGGTAGAAGATTCGAAGATGCATGCCGCAGAATGCCCAAAAAACTTTGAAGTTTGCTTAAAAAGGGAGATAAAGAAGATAGCTAGTAAAGAAAATATGAAGAATTGAAGAAGATATTATGGTTGTGAGAAAGATTACGACGAGAAGGATTTGGGATTAAGAATTTTTGAGGACTGAAAACAGTTATGTTTTCTTTGCCACTACAAGAGATGCGAGAAGGATAAGAAATTAGTTTCTCCAAGAAGAAGGACCGGAAAGGAAGACAGAGTAAAGGATAAAAGCCGAAAGTGAGAAGTTTATAAATCGAAGCTTTGCGAAAGACTATCAAAAAGCATTCGATATGTATATCACCGTCTACCGTGGCTCGAACGGTAGGGTGATTGACACGCGTGCTTGAGGGCGCCGGTTCGATTCCACTTCGGGATCCTAGGTATATACTACCTAGAAAGTTCCTCTCCTCGAATAGGGCAATGCCCGTGAGATGTGAACTTTTAAAAAAAAAAAAAAAAAAAAAACACACACACACACCAAAAGATTCATCGAAAGTGCCTAAAAAGACAAAGAGTTAGAGTGACGGGATAAGGATCCCCCCCAATCAAGTTTTCCTTACTGATACCCAACTGACCACCTAAAATAAGGTATGAAATTAAGGGGTTTCCAAATCTTCCTATTAATTAATGATAGAAACGAAAACGGTGAAAACAATGCAGGTTTAAAGCTGTATAACGATGGTTAGGAGATTGAGAAGGGCTCCCCTTTTTTTCAGCACAAACTGAATTTCACCTAAAGATAAGGAAAGAAGGTTTGCGTAATCAGTGGCTGAACTACTGATTGTTGAGACTGCGTATCAGCGTACCAAGTACTTTAAAGCTGAAAAAAACCATATTCATAGCCAAAATATTTTGAATCTACCACAACGGACCAACATTAGGGAGCCATATACATGATATATATATATATATATATATATATATATATATATATATATATATATATATATATATATATATATATATATATATATATATATATATATATATATATATATATATATATATATATATATATATATATATATAATATATATATATATATATATATATATATATATATATATATATATATATATATATATATATATATATATATATATATATATATATATATATATAAATATATATATATATGTATGTATATATAATGATTATATATATATATATATATATATATATATATATATATATATATAT
>SEYY01018954.1:152500-155000 GCA_009176605.1 Armadillidium nasatum | reverse complement strand
ATATATATATTATATATATATATATATATATATATATTTAAATAAATCTGCGGGAACTGATACCCATATTTCAGTACCAATTAACCTTATTATAAATGATAATTAATTATTGTTCTTCATTAGTATATATATATATATATATATATATATATATATATATATTATATATATATATATATATATATATATATATATATATATATATATATATATATATATATATATATATATATATATATATATATATATATATATATATATATATATATATACCTTTACATCTACGTAAATTAATGTTCAAACTTATGCTTTCAATATATAAATGGTAGATACCATACAGAGTAGCCGATCCGGTATAATTCTTTGCTGGTTCTACCTCCGGCACTGGTTATAACTCCGGTTCCGGTACCAACTCTTTATCCTGTTCTCGTACTATTTCTGGATTCGGTTCCAACACGATAGTCGGTACGAACTTTGGATCCGAATCAGGTTCTAATTCCGGCGGTTTCGGTTACATCTCCGGATTCCATTAAGTCATTTAAAAATTTTATTTTAATTCAAAACTTCAAATTTGTAAATTAATTTATGGTAAAATATTTTTTTCCTTGGCTCAGGATCAGTCTTGAAAAAAACACTTTATCCCTCATAATTAGACTCCGACTTCAAAAATCTTTTACAATCCTGCTCTATCCAAAAAAATCTGTTTCTTTTCACCAAGAATCCAGACTTCAGACTTCAGGCTTCAGGCTTCAGACTTCAGGCTTCAGGCTTCAGGCTTCAGGCTTCAGGCTTCAGGCTTCAGGCTTCAGGCTTCAGGCTTCAGGCTTCAGGCTTCAGGCTTCAGGCTTCAGGCTTCAGGCTTCAGGCTTCAGGCTTCAGGCTTCAGACTTCAGGCTTCAGGCTTCAGGCTCCAGGATCCAGGATCCAGGATCCAGGATCCAGGCTTTCTCAGCCCTATTTAAAAATTAACCCTCATTCATTTTTAAAATAAGAACCCGTCAAAAAATTTTATTTAAATTCCGAAGTTTCAATTCGGTATTGATACACTTACCTTTTTAAAGCCTAACCTGTCCTAGATCTAACGTCATAATATAATAACTACTATAGAATTGTTTTTTTAATTCTATCCTAATAGTAATCATATATATATATATATTATATATATATATATATATATATATATATATATATATATATATATATATATATATATATATATATATATATATATATATATATATATATATTTTATATAAAGCTTTCATAACATTTGTTATAGAACAACCGGATAAGAAATCAGAGAGAGAGTAGAAGAGAAGAAAAGATAATCTAGTTTAATTCCAACATATTTATCTAATTCAAAACTTTATTTATAGTTTCTATCGTTAGTCTTAGACCTGGTTAGGTCGGTGTAAGTATTTTCATTCTCCACAAGAAAAAAAAAAAGGAACATACGTTTTAATGTTTTTTCTAAAACTTTTCAATACAAAATAAATGTTCATGTTCTTTTGCATTACATACTACACACACACACACACACACACTATATATATATATATATATATATATATATATATATATATATATATATATATATATATATATATATATATATATATATATATATATATATATATATATATATATATATATATATATATATATATATATAAGCTTTAAGGAATTTATTTTTCTTGTTCAACAACAAAGTAGTTGTAATAAATTTAAAAATTAGACAAGGAAAAAATGACAATAATAAATAAATAAAAAAAAAATAGATAAAAAGGAAAAGAAAGAAAAAAAACGTAAAAAATAATGTAACTGCGTCTGATTACTTGGCAAATAAAATAATAAGATTTGGCAACATGGCACCAAAATTCTTAGGGATTTCCATGCTAAAAGACATTTGGAAAATTTTTATATTAATTCTAAAAATATTCTTAATAATTCTGTAATTTCTTTAAAATTCTGACATTTGAATTCTTTCTGAATAAATATTATAATTAAAATTAATTTTACAAAAAATTTAATTTAATCATTTGAAAAATCTTACATTATTTTAACCTAGGTCTAACCGTATAATCACTCACTAATCCTACCCTAACCTAACCTATGCTAGACCTAATCTCATATGAATTAAATTTAATGTAATTGTTATTTTAATTCTATCTTAATAGCAATCATATAATGGCCTTTAATAGTATCTGTTACTGAACGACCGGAATAGAAATCAGAGAAAGTTGAAGAGAAAAAGACAATTTAATTTTAATTCTTCTAACATCTTTTTCTAATTCATAAATTTGTTTTAATAGTTTCTACCTCGTGGGCTTTGCCCTATTCGGGAGGTGAACATTCCTAGGAATCGAACCAGGGCTCTCAAGGACGAAAATCAATCATTTTAAGTAGATAACAATTGATTTTGTGTCATGGGAGTTTAAGGTTTGATTCCTTGAACAAGTTCCACTATTGAAATCTTAAAAAGTAGAAAAAAACTCCGACT
>SEYY01018954.1:140000-145000 GCA_009176605.1 Armadillidium nasatum | reverse complement strand
GGGGCCTTAAGAAATCCCGAAGGTAACTCAGAACACCCAACCTCTTAGAAGCTTGTTCAGAAAGAGAAGTAATATGATTCTTCCAAGAAAGATCACGAGAAAAAGAAACACCGAGAATATTGAGGACAGATGAAGGTTTGAGTCGAGTGTCTTCGAAGATGATTTCATAGTTGTGTGGAAGATTGTGTCGAGTAGTGAGATGGAGGAATTGAGTTTTTGAGGCATTGAAAACGACCATGTTTTCATTCCTCCAATTTGAAATACGAAAAAGATCAGAGGTCAGTTGCTTTAAGGCCCCCTTTTTGCATCAACTAACTGCTGTTGAGAGGAACGTCTTTCAAAGTGAAAGTAGTAATGAAGGATGGAGTCATCAGCATAGGAATGGATAGGTGATGAAGTAATAAAGAGAAGGTCATTATTGAAAAGTTGAAAATGAGTTGGTGATAGGACAAATCTCTGAAGAACACCTCTATTTATAGTTTAAAGGAAGAACGGTGGCCGTCTACAACAGCTACTATAGAATGACCAAAAAGGAAGTCAGAGAGATGTCACATGGAAAACGATAGATTCCGAAAGGGAAAAGTTTGGAAATCAAAGCTTTGTGCCAGACTCTATCGAAGGCTTTCGATATGTCTATCTCTGCAGATAAAGATCCACCGAAACAGAGAATTTCGGAAGATCAAGAGTCAAAGAAAAGAGAAAGAAAATCATCAGAACAGCTTTCTTTACGAAAGCCATACTGGATAATAGAGATAAGATTAGAAAAATTGAGATGTTTCCAAATCTTCCTATTAAGGATATATTCAAAAACTTTAGAAAGAACGGAGGTTAAGCAGGTAGGACGATTGTTAGAGGGCTAAGAGGGGTCCCCCTTCCTCTTCTTTCCAGCAAGATAGGAAGGTTGAAGTAGAAAGACAGAGACAAATAGTTTACCAAGGCAGGGTTCAAGATCAGAAGCACAAGTTTTGAGAACCACAGAAGAAATACAATCAGGACCGTACGCCTTCCCAGTGTTAAGCTCAGAGAGAGCAGAAATGACATATTTAGAATAAATTACTATATTAGGCTTAGATGAGTTGGAAGGGTTGAAGGAGGAGAATTAGCTCCGGAATCGTCTAAGGTAGTGTTAGATTCAAAAGTTTGAGTGAAGAGTTCAGTTTTAGTAGAAAGATAAAAGGCAGTTGTGCCATCAGAAGATACTAGGGGAGGGGAAGAGGAAGAAGCAAAGTAAGAGTTAACCTTTTTGCAAAATGCCAGAAAGGGCAAGAGGAAGAGGAACCAGAAAGACTATTGCATTTACGACGGAGAAGAGAGTTTTTGGTGTCACGTTTAATAGATTTTTGCATGATTCCGGAATAAAATGTAATTTGCTTGAGTTTCTGGAGTTTGAAGACGACGGTAATCCCTGAATGCAGCATTCCTGCGGCGGATAGCACGAGAACAAGCAGAGTTAAACCAAAGTTTGTTAGGCTTAATTGAAGGGAAAAATATAAAATATGCGCCTCCATACGGGAGCGAATCACCTCGGTTATGCGCTCTATACATTTCGAGAGATCCCTCCCACCGAAACAGTAATCATTTCAGGGGAAATCAGAGAAGTACAACCGCAAGTCAGACCAGTTAGTGGCACCAAAGTGCCAGAAACGCCTCCTCACCGAAGTTATTATGGATAGAAAAGTCATAGACGAATTCACCAGTTGGATCATTATATATATATTATATATATATATATATATATATATATATATATATATATATATATATATATATATATATATATATATATATATATATATATATATATATATATATATATAACCATCAGAGATACTACATAGTAAGAAAATATATTAACTCTACAACAAATAATAAAAGTCTTATCTAAATATTAATAACAATAATAATAATAAATAAACTTTTGAGGGATGATACCTCCTTACTCCCATCACCCCTCCCCTCCCCCTAACTCCCTACCACAAAAAAAAAATTACTAATAAGTTCTGAAGACCCCATTTCACGCTGCAATACGTTCGTATAATGACCAAAACTTATTTATATTGCTTTTGCTTTCAGTATTTATGAATGCACAAGCATACACGAACATACACACATCTACGGTATATATATATATATATATATATATATATATATATATATATATATATATATATATATATATATATATATATAATATATATATATATATATATATATATATATATATATCAGAGGTGGGCGCGCAAATTTTAAAATTTAGAGCGCAAACTCAAAAGCGCAAATTTTAAAAATTTGTCCGCAAATGCAAAAGCGCACATTTTTTCAAAAATTTAGTCCGCAAATGCAAAAGCGCATATGTCCGCAAAAAAAAAATTTTAAAGCGCAAATTTTGAAGCAAAAAAAAAAAAAAAAAAAAAAAAAAAAAAAAAAAAAAAAAAAAAAAAAAAAAAAAAATTAGCGCTAGGATGTAAAGATGAATTATTTTTAAATTTTATTTGATAAATGCAAATATAAAAAAAAATGAGAAAGAATTTATTATTATTTATTCAGCCATCTATGATCTCTTCCTCCTCGTAGCTCTCCTCTTGCAATCTGAAAAGGGTCATATTCCCTTTCATGAAAATAAATTTTTCAAAATTGCTCGATGTAATGGCTGCCCTCTTTGGTCTTAGAATGTCAGAGCCTTGACTAAACAACTTCTCCACGGCCCCTGAGCTGGGTAATGCGGTATTATACTTCATAAACAAGTCCACCCAGACCTCTTGGTATTCACATGGAAAAAGGTTCCTAGTGAGAGGGTATTGTGGTGAACATTTACTGCATCCCAGCTATCCAAGGTTTGCCGCAACTTCTCCTCCAGAGGTGTCTGCTGGATATATGGGGCTTCAGTTTCTGAAAAATTTAGAAATGGTATCAAGAACTCAAATCTTTTTAAGTTTCATTTGAACATTATGTCAGTATTATGAATATATATATATATATATATATATATATATATATATATATATATTATATATATATATATATATATATATATATATATATATATATATATATATATATATATATATATATATTATATATATATCATCATCATCATCATCACCGTCCAAACCGGTAGGCTGACTCCTGTCGGGTGCTACTCCTCCAAAATTTTCTCCACGCATTTCTGTCCTCAAACATTCGATTGTCTTCCACCTTTTCCAGTGTCTTTTTCCTTCGTTGTATGGCTTCTTCTACCGCCTCCATCCATCTCTTCCTTGGTCTTCCCGCCGGTCTCCTTCCTTTTGGTCTCCATTCCAGCATCTCTCTCAGTCTCTCTCCCTCCCCCATTCTCTTCACGTGACCAAACCATCTCAGCTCGTTTCTTTCTATGCATTCAAAAATTGATTCCACCCCAAGTTTCTCTCTCACCAGTTCACTCCTCATTCTATCTCTCAGTGATATATATATATATATATATATATATATATATATATATATATATATATATATATATATATAATATATATATATATATATATATATATATATATATATATATATATATATATATATATATATATATATATATATATATATATATATATATATATATATATATATATATATATATATATATATATATATATATATATATATATATATATATATATATATATATATATATATATATATATATATATATATATATATATATATATATATATATATATATATATAAGAAAAAAAAAAGATTGTTCTAAATATAAAAATAGCTCACCTTAAATGGGTCCATTTCAGATTCATTCCCATCACCTTCAGTGCCTTGATGTGGAGGAGTAAAATTCGATGCAATATTACACTTTATTTCCTCCAATATCCTAGTCTTAACAGCTGGATACTTCCCCTCATTTAACCTATGTGCCACTCCGAGTTTGAAGTGAGGGTGCAGAGCTGTTGCCCTAAGTAAATCACAATCATCAAAAATCCTGCTGAACCTCGGTTCAAATCCCTTTTCTTTCCCTTTGTTTGGCTTTGGCTGCTTTAGTAAGTAGTTGACTAAGCTTTTGGCATAGTTAAGTTTTTTCACCTCTCGTTGCAATTCCACGTGATTGTCCTTGAGGAGGAAGAGGTTAGGCAATAGAACCCCCGCGTACGCATTCTTCTCATCCTGCAACATATGCAGCCTAACAGCAATAGGCGTAATTATTTTCGATGTACTCGGCAATTACCTCCTTGTCAGTTTTATTAAATATTGGAAGACAAGGCTTTTTTCCATACAAATAAACCAATAAACAAAATAGTCAATAAACCATATATATATATATATATATATATATATATATATATATATATATATATATATATATATATATATATATATATATATATATATATATATATATATATATATATATATATATATATATATATATAATATATATATATATATAAACAATATTTTATTATCGAGGACAATTTGATATTTCTTAAATATCGATATTTTTTTTATATGTCGGCATTCCTAGTTTAAGTATTAACTTTTAATTAGCAGAAAGAGTAATAAAATTTGGCTGATTAAATAAAAAACTGAAATATAAGCCCAAAATTGTTTTTTATTAAGAAAAATGATGAAGCGCAAATTGGTAAGCGCAAATTTCAAAAAACTTCCGCAAAAGCGCAAAATATTTTTTAAAGCGCAAATTTGCCGTTTTTTTGCGCTCTTAAAAAGTTGTTAAGCGCAAAATGCAAAAGCGCACATTTTCGAAATTTAGCGCAAAACGCAAAAGCGCAAAAAAAATTTTAAAGCGCAAATTGCGCTTTTGCGCTTTTGCGCTTCATTTTGCGCTTATGCCCACCTCTGATATATATATATATATATATATATATATATATATATATATATATATATATATATATATATATAATATATATATATATATATATATATATATATATATATATATATATATATATATATATATATATATAATATATAATATATATATATATATATATAT